>JARJCV010000153.1:0-105502 GCA_029281435.1 Mycena haematopus | reverse complement strand
CCTCTTACCGCATCTGCTCCCCCATTTACTCGACTCTGGGTGGGCTCGCGGGCTCGCCGCACTCTTTTTGGCAGCCCCACTGCCTCCCCTCCTCGACCCGCTCTTCGTAGCTCGTTATCGTGCGCACAATCACTTGAACTCTCACTTATGATAGACCTTCCTTGTATCTTCTACTTAGTATGTTACTTAACGAGACTCATGCTACCCAAAAAAAATGAGGGGAAAACTATTCGGCCGAAGAAAGTCCCTTCGGCCGAAACTAAGATATAGCAAAATAAACTACAAGTCCACCAAAAATCAAAAGTCGAAATTAACTACTTCCCAAAACGCGTTGCGCCAGGACAGATATATAAAAAAAGGCAGACAAATGAGAAGAAAAGAAGGCAGACAATGTGACGTATGTTAAGACGCCCAGGAAACCGTGTTTATGTAGCCGGGAGCGTAGGTACAGAGCCAGGGGTATGTATAGGTAGGACCGAATGTCAATGAGTTTTTGCCTATCGTCGCATGAGTGTTACATCCCAACGAAGCCCCGTGAAGCTCACTTTTTGCGTTTGGTGGCCTCGGCGTCTACCTGGGCGTCTACCTCGGTCACGGCCTTCCGTTTCTTCGACCCTTCGCCTTTCCTTTCCAATTGCTGGAGCAACTTTGCGTCAAGTCGCGCTGCCTGTTCGTTGGCGTCGACTGGTGGTCGACGCGCCCGGGTTGGGCGTCCCAGTTGGGGTATCGGCGGCATGGGCGCTCCTGGAAGTCGTGGGACGACGTACACGCCGTTGTCCGGGGCTGCTTTGTTCTTGGCTCCCTTGTCTGTCTCGGATTCCTTCGCATCCTCTCCTTCTCGAACGCCCGGATTTCCCTCACCCGTTGCCTGGACGGCCCCAGAAGCGGTGTGTCCAGTGGAAGCGGAATAACCTCTCCATTGTCCCCGTAGGTCTGCAAGAACGCGAGGGGGGCCCTCCCCTTCTTCGCTGCCCTCTTCCCCCCAGCTGCCCCCCTCGTCGTCCACCTGCTGCTGCTCCGCTCCCTGTCCTTCCCCATCAGTCTCCGGGACCGCTCGTTCGCCACCATTGTTTCCGCCATGCCCACGCCCACGCCACGTCCACGTCCACGTCCACGTCCACGTCTACGTCCAGCTCCACGTCCATCGCCGCCGTCTTCCCCACGTTGTGGTTTCTGAGCCTTGGGCGCCTTGGGTAGCTTGGGCGCCTTGGGCGGGTTCGCCAGGGGCCTAGACAGCGGGAAGTCGAGGTGTGCCTCTTCCGACTCCCTGCGAGAGGCACCTCGTCGTCGTCGTCGTCGTCACTCCCGCGTTTTCTCCGCGTTGTGGTTTCTGAGCCTTGGGCGCCTTGGGTAGCTTGGGCGCCTTGGGAGACAGCGGGAAGTCGAGGTGTGCGCTCTTCCGGCTCCCTGCGAGAGCCACCTCGTCGTCGTCGTCGTCACTCCCTCCGAGGTCTCGCAGTCCTCCCCAGGCTGATGTCTCCCCGTCTTCGGCTTGGTCTTCAGTTTCGTTTTCCCGCTCATGCGACATCGCCCCCAACAGCCGGCGCGACGCCGTAGCGATATCGCCCTGCGCCAAAGGCGCCGTAGCCTTAGGATCAGCAGCGCGCGCGGATGGGACAAGCGGGGAAGGCTGCGGTGGCAGCAGACGTCGAGGTCGAGGTCGTAGTAGAGGAGGCTGCGATGGCGGTAACGGAGGTCGTGGTGGAGAAGCATGTGCGGGTCGCTGAGGTGGTGGTGCTAGAGGGACAAGCGCCGGTGCCGTAGTCGTAGTAAACAAAAAGGAATGAGGTTGTCGTAGTAGAGGGACAGCCGCAGGCGGTGCCGTAGTAAACATAAAAGGCTGAGGTCGTGGTGGTAGAGGGTCAGGCGCCGAATGAGACGGTGCAGGAGGTGCCACTGCAGGGGGCTCAGAAGACACGTCTGCTCCCGTAGACGTCGTTGCTGGTGCCACAGGTATTGCAGGTACTGGAGGTGGAGATGAGTGAGGCGCGGACGGTGCCGGATACGAGAGCAAGGTGTGCGCTGCTGTGGTGAAGGTCGCAGGCGGCTCTGCGGCCTCTGCTCCCGTAGACGTCGTTGCCGGTGCCACAGGTACTGCAGGTACTGGAGGTGGAGATGAGCGGGGCGCGGACGGTGCCGGATACGAGAGCAAGGCGTGCGCTGCTGTGGTGAAGGTCGCAGGCGGCTCACCGTCCCATTCTTTCATAATATGAGCGGGGTCGACTTACTTAGCTGTCCGACGTACCGTTGGTGCTATAGGGAAACTCGCCCACGCCCATGTCAGTGGGTTCCATGAGGGTGTCGTATTCCCCCCAGTTGAATCCCTGCGCCCCGTGGGTGTCGTATTCCCCCCAGTTGAATCCCTGCGCCCAATCGTCCGTACCCCGGTCCATAGCGAGGTCTGCAGGCAAGGTCAGCCCACATGGGGGTTCGTCGATGGCGAGGGCATCTGGTGGGTATCGTTCCTGAGGTCCGGTGTATCCAGAGCGTTGGTGGCATCGACGACGGCCGCAGACTCAGCGTTTGTGGTCGATTTGGGTAATGCGCGTGGCGTATCCGTCTTCTTGGGTCTTTTGGGCGCCTTCTTCGCCTGCGTCTTCTTCGCCTTTGTCGGCAGCGGAGGGAGTGGCACATCTTCATCGTCCGAGTCCATCGGGAGCAGGCCGTCGAGGCCGTCCTCAGCATCCACCAGAGCCATGGCGTCCCGGTCGCTTCGAGCTGTGAAGACAGTCAGATTTTTGTCTTAATCCATCCAGCGAATGCACTTACTGAAGCATCTCTTCAGGAAGTCCACGAAATACGTGCCCACAGCTGCCTTCCAGTCCGGGTGCGAGTCCTTGAAGGTATGGCCGCCAGCGGTCTGCCCACAAGAGAAGCTGTGCCGGCATCCGTCAGCGATACATCACGCAAACAAAACAAACCAACTTACACTTGCATACCCAACGCTCCCCCCGCGTTTGGTGTTGGTCCACCCACCACCGTAAACCCGACCCACCCCGTTTTCTCCCTGAGGACTTCGTGAAAACGCGAGACTATCGCCTCCATTTGGTCGAGCGAGCTAAATCATTGATCAGCTTCGCCTGCTAAACTCTGCGCTTCAGACTTACCTCTGAGTCGACTCTGGCGTCCGCTCTACCGGGTTCAAGGCTTCCAACATCTTGGCCTTAGCGCTCCTCGCCTCCACCTCCACCGCTTTTTTCACTTCGGCCGTCTCGCCCTCCAGTAACGCTTTGCTGACTTCCCGCCTTAACTTCATTCGTTCCGACGCCTGCTGTTTCAAAATCGCCTTCGTCTTCGCCTCGTCAGCTGGCCGCTCGCCGTCGACTGACACCCACTCGAGGTCCGACGCGTGTTTCTTGTCGTAACCGGCGGCCTTTAATCCATCGCGGACACGGTCTGGGTATAGTTTTTGATACACCTCCACCAACTGTGGAGCGCGGTGGCGCTTGACGTCCTTCCAAAGCGCGTCTTTTAGTGAATCTTTGTCGTTCTTTTGTAGAGCCGTGTCCCCAGACTCGCGCTGCTTCTTGGATTGATTACGGAACCAGGTACGCAATTGCTGAAGAGGCAAAAAAAATCAGCAAGAGCGCAAGGGAGGCCATGACGACGCCTCTTGCATCCCAAAACGTCGCCCTTATTCGGGTCGCCGTCCGTGACACGTCAAAATGGCGAGTGGACGCGGAGATACGTCGTAGCAGACGGCACTCACCTTTTTTCGTTGTTCCAGCGCGGCCCCGAGCCGCTCTTGTTCGGCAGGTGACAGTGTATTCCTGAGTCGCGTGCTGGTAGCTTCTGCGCCGCCTCCTCTGGCCATTTCGCAAACCAGGCCTCGTCCAGACGAGCGAAAAACTCGATCTGATCGCCGCTTGCTTGGTGCTCGAAGTATCTTCCGACACGCGCCCTGAGCCATTCCAGTTGGTCCGTAGAGGTCCAGCGCGGGGGTCCTCCCATTGTGAGTGACGGAGGAAACGAGTGAGTGACACGGCGGTAACTATTTCATGTGGAAATCAGTCACTCAAACGTCCGCTAATCCGAATCTTTGCCAGAAAATCGTCACAATTTGAGTAAATATTCCTGGATCGCGCACCCAGAACCCAGCGCACAATTTTTGACGCATCTCGTATACCTTACTCTCCAATTCCACACTCACGCCTCCTCGATTAGTGGCCCAAATCCAGGAAATCTCCCATCGACGCCTCCAGCCACGCTCCTTCTTTCGGCAACGTACAAGATGGTGGGGGCCTTTAGTTTTCGCGGACAAAATATTTTTCACCGATTCCAGGATCATTCTGATTTAGGCTCGCTTGTACGCTTTCCCAATCGGTCAAGACTCAAGAATCTCAGATTCCAACGATCATCACATGGCGGCCTCCGGAACTTATCCCGCTACGTATTTCTTCCGCAATCTATCAATCTCCACCCGTGTACTTAATCTTTTCCTTCGATTTACTTTCCCCCTCCTCCTTTGCAAACCACCCGCCATGACCACTCCCACCAATGCCCAACCCCTTACCGATGCTGCCGCCGATGCACAAGGAGCATTGGACGCCTTGGTTGCCACCGTTGCGGGTTTGACACAGATGTCGCTCGCGTTGACTCAGGGCTGCTTGGACGTCCAAAGTGAGTTGTCCCTTCCGTTCCATACGACGCCTACGCTAACTGGTGCCTTAGCCAAGCTTCCGGGACTCATGAAGGCTGCCTTCGAGGCCCACCTTCGTCAGTGTGCCCTCGACATGTTGTTCTATCGTTCCTTACCTTTTCAAACAGCTGATGAGCCGTCTTGGATCGAAGTGAACGCTCGCACTCCCGCCGAACTCGACGCTGCCCATCCCCCAGGTCCTGGGGATGACCTCACCTACCACGTCGTCACGGTGGGCCGGGAACCCGGTCTTTATCTCAGCGTGTACGTATGTTTCCCTTTGCTTTAAAGCTGCTGAACTCCTTTTCCCACATAGTCAGGATTCCGACTCTCAAGTGCTTGGCGTGCCAAACTCCAAGCGTCACAGGAAGCACACTCGTTTGGAGGCGCTGCCTGGTATCGCTTCAAGTATGACCACGGCGACGTTCACAAGATGCTGCCGGAGCACGAGGTGCAGCCCAGCGACATCGACCCGCCCGCTCCGACCGCAGGTTTTTTGTTTTTAGATCATGTATCTTGCAAATCCGGCTGACTAGTGCTCTCATAGGCCCTTCTACGGCGAGTGGGGCGGCGTAGTTTACTTTCTCGCGTGTATTATTGTTCTCCACGTGCTCTCCCTATGAATTTCTCCCTCTCCCCAAATGCTGAGTATATATTAAATAATAAAATAAGTGCTCTGGTCGACTCTTCCCGCCCATATTCTGATAGCCGCGTATGTATGCCTCTGCAAGTACTCTCCACGAAACAAATGATGGTCCGATCGGACCCAAAAGGATCGGTCGAACAAAGATGGGGGCGTCAGCAAGGGCGTCAGCGTCGCCGCATTCAGCGTCGCCACCTCCCGCAACGCTTGCTGCACGTATTCCCCCGCTCTGCTGAGCGGCGCTCCGGCAGCTGAATGCCGTGAAGATATAGTCCTCGATGGTCTGCATTGGGTGGCTTGAATCGAGAATTCAACGCGTCTTCGCACGCACCTCGCATTTTCCCGTGTAAGATCCCCTAAGGCGGAACCCTCGCCCACTGTAATTTCGGCCGCGGCCGCGAGCAGGGCGGGAGCGGCGATTATTTGGGCCGAGGTCTCGCCGCGTTGAACCGCCGCATCAGAACTCCTGGGTAAAATCGAGAAAAAGCTTTTTGAATGAGGTATTGAGAAAAATGAGTGGTGGCGCACCTTAAACTACTCAGTTGCATTGCTTTTTCGAGGATCGAATCCACCGAAACCGGCCCACGAGTACCCTGCGCAGCCGTGGGTCCGGCCAAACTTGCCAGAGCTTCGATGGCGATCCTTTCCTGAGAAGTCGGTGAGCCTGCGCTATCGCGATCTGCGAAATGTGTCGAGTTTGCAGCAGCAGCGTGGCGATACTCCAGTCGAGCCTCCTGCGCGGGGTCCTGTTCTTCCCAGGACATTGTCCCTCGTGGATCCGGCAGGGGTGAGCTGCTTGAGCTTGGTACCATCCACAGTTCACCATCCGGAAGCCCTGGCGTTTCCGCGTCGAGATGATCGTCGGAGAGTTCGCCGGGATCGTCGACGATAGACTTCGCGATGCTCTTCGGAGGTCTGGGGGGGTCCCAACGACGTTTGCCTGCCTTGATGGCATCCCTGCAACATAGCTGAATCCACTGTAGGCATGCCTAGGGAGTTCCCGTACTTCTTCTCTCCCATCGCAATCCGACTTCGCTCCCGCAAGACGGGGGCATTACTAGGAGAACATAGAAGTAGAGTGAAGAATTTGAGCCGCTGCCGAACACGCACCGCGCGTAATAAGCTGCTTGGGCTTTCCGGTGTCTTGCCGCTTGTTCAGTCTTATTCAACCTGCTGGGTGTGTAGTCGAACCATTTCTGAAGTATAAGACGGTCGCGGACCTTGGGGAGTATGTATCACGATCTGTCGAAGGTTTGCGCCGTACAGTTTTACTTGTCTTGCCCATATGTGGATGTGTGGTGGTGGTAGCGGAGCAAGATCATAGTCTTGATGCCTTGTGTTTGCGTCGTCCGCCATCCCACTTTAACGCCCTTCCTCCTTCCACAATCCCTTGTAACCAAAACTTGAGTACTATATTCATTGGCTCGATGCACTCTACTCTTTTTTAATGTCTTCGAGCTCAAGAAAATTAATTACCATGTTGAAAACCTCGACACAGTGCTTTGCTGATTTTCAGACCCCTTCCTTTTCCTTGATTTTTGAACTAGAACCAATCCCCCATATATATATATCCTCGTCGAAGTCGAAAAATTGGAGTGCGCCTCCTTGGAATTCCGCGGGAAAGCAATGTTTCGGAAGTTGGCCTTATTCCGTCGCGCGCACTGGGCGCTCTTGATCAGCACCACGGTTTCACATTGGTGCCCAAGGATATCTGCTTAATCGCATCAAGTGTTACTTGCTGCAATTCGGAGCTCAGACAATATAATTTTGATTTTTGGGCCGATATGTGGATGTGTGATGGTAGTGGACCAAGGTCATAGTCTTAGTGCACTCGTGTTTACTTCGTACGCCATCTCACTTTATTGCACTTCCTCCTTCCACAATCCCTTGTAACCAAAACTTGAGTACTATATTCATTGGCTCGATGCACTCTACTCTTTTTTGATGTCTTTGAGCTCAAGAAAATTAATTACCATGTTGAAAACCTCGACACAGTGCTTTGCTGATTTTCAGACCCCTTTCTTTTCCTTGCTTTTTGAGCTCAAACAAATCTCTTGTATATAAGAACCCTGGGGAAGTGGTATTTGCCACACGTCAGAGCTCAAAAGGGTTACAAACTCCTGATTTTATCGAGCATTTTCGTATTTGCTGATAATCTGCTTGCCTTCTTTCGACTGATTTTTTTAGCGCCATTAATATTCCAGATCGTAGGAGCTCGTTCATGGTTGTAATTTTGTTCGGCATGGCCCACAACATGTACCGGTTCAAAGCATTTCCGAGAGAATTCACCCAAATCAGGAAGTGCGTGACACCTGTCACCGTTCTCTTGAGTTAAGCACTTCGACGATTTACCTATCCGGGAATTCAACGCATCGGCACACAGCGAAAGATAATGTCGTCAAGCATTTCCGATTTCATTTTCCCGAGCCAAGTAACTAGAGCACAAATCAGTGATGTATAATTTGTATCGCTTGCGAATCTCGCTTCGCTTGCAATCTCTCTTCATGCCCGCCCCGACATGCATCTCGTGCGCGAAGGGGGAGACCGAGGCCAAGGCTGAAGGTACGTTGGCACACAGTTGACCCGACCCTCATTATTTCATGCTCCTGTGTCATACAGCACCAAACCCGCCCGAGCCCTGGGAGTCTGCGTGGGACGGTGCATTTCAGGGCCTTCTCGACGACATCAAGAAAGATCTGTCGCTTCTTTCAGAAGAGAACAAGCCCCGCGACGACGTATCGATGTGAGTCTGCATATCCTCAGTCCAATCAATTTGACCCTAAGGCTGGGGCAGGGATGTAGGATACAAGGACGACGACAGCGAAGAAGGATCCGGCGAGGGCCACGTCATATGGCTGACTGCGCCCTCGAGCGATGCGCAGGCTGGGTGGGAGTATGTCGAACCCATTCTGGCCGATCCGAAAAAGATGTAATCTTCTGTCGATCGGCCGCCGCATGTTGTTCTGATTTGTTGTCATCACAGTGCCGCGCGAATGGCCCTCGTAGAGGCGAAGTACGCCCGGTGGGCTCGACTGGATGCGGGGTCGGTCGGTATTTGGACGCAGGATTGTCCTGGCTTACCGTGTTTTTAGACTGCCGGCGTCCATCCCGTTGGAAGATGAAGTTGCCTTGGCCCACGTAGACTAGTGCCTTGAAATATTTGCTATCTCTGAGAATTAATAAAAAAGCGCGTGATTGTGAATTGTCTAAAATAGAATGGCAAGAATGATACCTCCGTCAAGTTTCGACCAGTACCGTGGAACCTGATGGGAAGCAAGATCCGTGGAAGCTGATTGGCATTAGAGTTGGCGTGTGATTCTCCCACCGGGAGCAGATCATATCTTGTCCAGAGCGGTTGCGACAGCAACGACAGAATAGGGTGCCAAAAACTCAAGCGTCTCAGCGGGACCAACCACAGCCCTTTGCACCACATGGAATTCCAGAGCTGTACCAAAAGAAAGCGCCCGGACTCGGATGATGAAACGGTTCCCCCGAATACACGACAGCGCGTGCAGAAAGATCTTCCAGTTGGCGTCCCAGAGGGACCCCCGATTGCCAACCCTGTGCATAACAGGGGATTCCCCAGCGGTACTAAAAGAACGCGCGAGGATCGGGATGACGAAACGGACCGCCCTCCGAACACACGGCGGCGTGTACAGAAAGATCGAAAAGGTAGATTACCCTGCCCTGCCTAATAAGACCGAGTTCCGAAGATTGGTTTACAGCCGACGGCGGCCGCGATCGCGATCACGACGAAGAAATTCGCGGGGATGAGGGGGCTGCTGGAAGTGGAACATTAATGGAGTCAAGTGCTGGAGGGAATGCTGCGTCAACTGGAGGTGGAGAAGGGAGGTTTACATCTTACATGAGACGAAGGCATATGCAGCATCTGGAGCGCCAGGCGGCGGTAGCCGAGATGATCCAGGAGCGATCGAGGTGTTTGCGCTAGATCAGGAAAATAATTGGAATCAGAAATCTAAACGGAATTAAAACATCTTGGCTGCAAACATGTCTGAAGTCGTCCACAATCCCGCTGAGCAAGTCGAAAGTTCCGCAGACGCGCGAGATATCACGGATGCCGAGGATAAAGCTCTCAAGCTGCGTGAGTTGGAGCACATTTATACGGGCAAAGGTTTACTCACGTCGGCGTAGAAACTATGCGAAGCACCGCCGCGGGCGTGCCGCTCACCTCGCTCCTTCAAATCTGGCTCACCCGCTACATTCCCTCCCCACCCATCGCCAAACCGCCTGGCTACGTCGCAGGCGCCGCAGTAAGAGAGCGCGTCGCGGCACGCGCCGCCGAGAGGCGTCATCGTGGGGTTTCACCGAAGCCTTCGTCTACCAGGCCGCCAGGGTACATTGCTGGGGCAGCCGTCAGAGAGCGAGTCGCGAGGAAGGCCGCAGCGCGGAAGGCGCGCCAGGAGAAGGTGGCTATGCTGGACCGGACTCGCAATTCGCGCACGCGCCGTCGAGGGGAGGTGTTTTTTGATGGGAGGCCATTCGTGACGGCTCAGCTTAAGGGGAAGGAAGGCCAGGTAGAGGGGAAGGAAGGGAAGGAGAATTCGGCGTCGTTGGAAAGTAGGAACGCGAGGGAGGAGAGGATGTCAACGTTGATGAAGTTGCGCGAGGCGGGCAAGGCGGGCAGGGTGGTCTTATACATTTAATGGGAGTTTCCTCAACAGTCTTTTAGTGTCTTTAGTCGCACATTTCGTCTGCGAGCGCAAAACGCGCAGCTGTGTATTTGGCGAGTACTTAGCAGATCTAAGATTCGGAAATAAATTAGCTAGCTGGGAGTTTAAATATGCACGACGTGAATTAGTTGCCCATCTTTTCTCCCGTCATGGACCAGGGCTTTCAGGTGAGAGCTTTGCAGTCGAAATGCCCTCGTTGACGCGACTGGGCACAGGATTTGACATTCCTCGTCCCCAAATTCCACCTTCCGGCTCACACCCAAACCTGCAAACTTCTCCCCTTCAGTCTGACGCGTTATGTGGGGATGACTAACGGAGAGGCACCTGAGCGTGGCTGGTCGGCCCTAAATCCCGTAGCGACCGCCACTGCCGAGAATACGGCGTCGTTGGAAACTAGGAACGCGAGGCGGGCAAGGCGGGCAAGGCTTTAGCTGTGTGATTAGCGATGACTTAGCAGATCTAAGATTCGGAAACATAAAATTATCTGGTCCGGAGTTTAAATACGCACGATGTGAATTGATGATACGGACTCCAGGTTGCCCATCTTTTCTCGGGTCATGGACCCTGGCTTTCAGGTGAGAGCTTGGTAGTCGAAATGCCCTCGTTGACGCGACTGGGCACAGGATTTGGTGTTTAGCGAGATTCTATTGACAGACCACGCTGCTCCGCGAGTGCCAGACAACTGCGAGAGCTGCGAGACTGAAGACGCCCGTTTCTTCTGTCGGAGCTGCTTCTGGCCGCAATTCTTGTGCAGGGTTTGCATTCTGAAGGCTCATGCCCGCCATCCTCTCCATCGTGTCGAGGTGCGTCTGCCTGTGTGTTGACTTACCTTTTGGCGAGCCTGATACAATATCCAGATGTCATGGACAAAACTCTCAAGGGTACGACACTGCAGTCTCTCGGCCTCGTCATCCAGCTGGGGCATGGCGTGGACGGCGTGTGTCTCAACCCGGAGAGAGAGGGCGAATTCACGGTCACCGCCAGTGACGGAGTACATGACGTCACCATGAACTTCTGCGGTTGTCCTGGGGCGCGCGCACGCGGCGACCAGCTCGAAGCTGTTCGTTTATATGGTTGGAGGTCTCAGCGATCGGCAGTCACATTCGAGGTAGCGCGGTATTATGAAGAAAACCTGTTGATTCGCGGGCCATCTGGGAAGGCGAAAAAGAAAACCAAGCGGGCTCATACTGAAGGATAGTTTGGATAGTTTTACCACAGAGTCGTTTGAATATATTTTCGCGAGTCGCGTCCGGGCAGAGTGTTGTTTGGTATTTGAGTGATGTGTCCGGATTTGGGAACCAAATACCAAACAACACGTGATCTTGTGGACGTCTCGTACCATTTTTCGCTGGAGTCGAGTAGACAGCACCTCTGGAGGCGCTGGCTGCCTCGAGGCTCCGGCTGGCGCAGGGAGGCGCTGGTGACTGAGTGGTCTCGACTCATTCTTCGCTTGCCGGTGGAGTAAAGTCGCTGGCTGCTTAGTGGCTCCTCGTACCCTACCGACACCAACTTTCGCTTGGCTTTGCGTCCGGAGTGCTTGCTGGATTTTACCACAGATCCTACGAGGCTCCACGCTCTGTCATGAGAAGGCTCGGCGCTCGGGACAGGCACGAATATATCACATCGTAAAAGGGTCTGCTCTCTGACTGTAGTGGGCGATATATCGCAATTCTCACATGCTCATCTGTTGGCGGTCAGGGTCTTACACATCCACATGCTCCGGCGCTCGGGACCTCGGGTATGAATGTATTACATCGCAGAATGGTCTGCTCTCTGACTGTGAGTGGGCGATATATCGCAGTCATCACATGCTCATTTGTTGGTGGAAAAGGTCTTACACATCGACACATTTGTTTCTCATCCACATGCCGCCACGCAGGCGTCGGAGGCAGACCGACTGCTTGGAAAAGTCTTACACATCGACACATTTGTTTCTCATCCACATGCCGCCACGCAGGCGTCGGAGGCAGACCGACTGCTTGATCATACCGGTCAGCGACGACGAAGGCGGCGATGTTCAGGCTTCCTCGCGCGCGGGCGACGTGGACCTCCTTCCTGAGCGCCACATCCACCGTGGAATAGACGGTCGTATGCAGCATGACTACACTTTGCATGAGCTTCCCGCGTCACCCACCAAGCCAGTGAGGCCATCGCTGAGGCCCGACGTACCGACCGACATGGATCACGCGGACTTGGACGGCGCGGACGGCATCTTCACGTCCCAGGAGGAACAAGACGAGGAGGTGGTGTACGATTTTTTGCCGAAAGAGCCAAGAAAGCTGCGAGCTTCGGTATGTCTTCTTTTTTACAAAGCTGGAGTCAGCGACTTAATGGACCACTTTAGGATGACCCGCTGCGACAGTGGGTGGAGAAGAAGAAGCCGCAGCAATACTTGGATGAGATTGTGATGCTCGACGGTCGAGGCGACTATCAGGATGATCACGAATGCATTATCTGCGACGTTGCTCCCGGGACATATCGTTGTCGCGATTGCTTCACGGATGACCTTTACTGTCAGGCTTGCATCGTGCGTGCGCACGCGGATTCACCACTTCATCGGATCGAGGTACGAGCGAATCTCCTCTTGCAGGCCAGGACAGCAGCGCTAATTAATGGGGCAGAACTGGACCGAAGGACGATTCGATCGCACCACTTTGAAGAAGCTTGGTTTGCGCATTCAGCTCGGTCACGGTAAACCGGGCAAAGGGCGCCGTGGGCGTTGCGTCAATCCAAAGCCAGCCGTGGACGACGACTTCGTTGTGATCGACATCCACCAGATACACGAGGTTGGCGTAGACTTTTGTGGCTGCGAGACTGCCCAGCCGCGCGATGTTCAGCTCCTGCGCGCGCGTTGGTATCCAGCGACGGGGAAGAGTCCCAGGACTGCGGCCACTTTCAGCGTACTTCGCCGATACCACTTGACGACATTGGAGTCAAAATGCTCCGTCTCCGAATTCTATAACAGCCTCTCGCGCGGAACAGATAATACGGGTACTGCCCGTGTAAGGGTGTGTCATTCCCCTCATCTGTACGGGGAAGTGTGCTAATGGCTGCACAGGATCGTTACGACGAGCTTATTCGGATGACGCGTCAGTGGCGCCATCTGCAGATGCTGAAACGTACGGGTCGGGGCCACGACCCATCTGGCGTGGAGGCGACGAAGGCGGGCGAGTGCGCGGTGTTGTGCCCGGCGTGCCCACAGCCCGGGAAAAATCTCCCCCCGAACTGGCAGGATGCTCCAGAAGAGAAGCGGTAAGTGCGCGCGAAGAATGGATCACGACCTTTGCTGATTATATCCTCAGGTTCCTCTACGCGTTGTTCCTTGCCATGGATGCGAATTTCAGGATGAGGAGAAAGAAGGTGTCGAGCGAAGAGGCGGACCCTTCCCTCGGTGACGGATGGTCGTTCTTTGTCAAACTCGCGCCTTATTATGAGTATCTCGCGACCAATTGGACCACTAAGCAAGAGGTATGGCTGAACTGCTGAACTTTCCATGAGGATGCACCGGCTGACGATACTTACAGCGAAGCACATGTGTCGCGCACGACGCCGTGGATAAGCCGGACCGCGAATCTCGCGGAACTGCTTCTTCGGGGATCGCCACCGTCGACTGCGCGCGCCACAACATGAAGCGCCCCAACGCAGTCGCAGATTTACAGCTAGGCGAACGGTACGCATCCTACGACGTATTCTTAGAGCTGGTATCTAACGGTGAATAGATACATCAATATGGATTACATCTTCTTCATCGGGCTGGCGGGAAGCGCAATCATTCAGCTCTTCATCTCCTACGACATCGTTTGTCAATGGTTCAAAAACATATGGGAGCGGATGAAAACCTTCCCTTCGGAAATACGAGAGCACATGGGGAAGAAATATTATGTCTTCCTCATCCCCAAATTCCACCTTCCGGCTCACATCGAGGCTTGCAACGTTCTCTTCTCCTTCAATCTGACGCCATGTGTGGGGATGACTGACGGAGAGGCGCCTGAACGCGGCTGGTCGGCCCTAAATCCCCTGGCGACCGCCACCGCCGAGATGGGTCCGGGAAACCGACGAGACACCATTAACGACGCGTTCAATGACATGAACCACAAGAAGATCATCGGGCTGGGTGAGCTTCTTAGTTTCATGTATCCTCGTGAAGCTTACCCTTCGTCCCAGGGAAATGGATAGAAGCCAGGCTCACCGATGCTGTGCCCGGGTTGATCACGGCGAGTACGGAGTTGGAGGAGCTCGAGGCCTCGATCCGTAATTTGGGCGGAGGCGAGGGTCTGGAGGCGTGGAAGGTGGAGATGGAGGCTTGGGAGCGCGACACGACGAAAACCAATCCGTTCTTGGCCACCATCGAGCGGCCGACCGTGGTGAATGTACGGCGCGAAATGGCGGAGGAGGTTGAGAGCGAGCTCGCTGGGTTAACGGTGTCGGACGAGATGCATCCATCCGAAATGATTGGAATGGGGCTGCAGCTAGAAGAACTACAGTGAGTCGTACCCAGCTCGGAAGGCCAAGGCATGACACTAACGTGCCATTTTCCAAGGCGAAACCTGGGTTTCGATATCGCGGGCATTGGCAATCACCCGTCCTCGGAACAGCAGGCGAGCATGACCGAGAGGTCGAATAAGCTGCGACGAAAGCTCCACACGTGGATGGATGCTCAAGTGTTATTTATCCCCCACGTCGCCCTCATGCGCGCCGAGGAGGATCGCGCTCGTAGGACGATCTCTTCGACGCAGTCGCAGCCCGGTATTCAAGTCCAGCACATTGCGCTCTGGCTGCCGTCCTCGATCAAAGGTCGGGACCCCTGCGATGACGAGTTATATGAATACGAATATCGACTTCGTGAGGCCCAAGCCCACGACGCTCTGGACGCGTTACGCAAGCAACTCCTACTGCGTACCCATCTCTACAAGTACAAGGATCGGTTCTCTCGCGGCGTGAAGGCCAATACACGGCTTGGGACCAAGATCAGCGGGGTCGATGAACGGATCCGGCGTATCAGCGAACGCTATCGAGCGGCACGACGGGCGTTGGTGGGGCTGGGGAGCGTATTGAAGCAAACCCAATGGGAAGCGACCTTACTGCCGTTGAAACCGGAGGACGTGCGAGGGATGCCCCGCGCATTATTCCAGGACCCCGAGCGCAAGAAGCTGTTGATGAAGAAGGGTGCGGAAGCGCGGAGACAGGCAGAGGCTGCGGGCAAGGAGGCCAAGGCGAAGATGTCGTGGATATGGAGGAGTGCCGGGGTGGAGGATCAAGACGACAGAGGGATGAATCAAGGTACTGTGCGTTGCTCTACCTCGCGTTTTCGGATACGAGAAGGCTTACGACTCCGACCAGCACTTAAAATTGAGTGGGCGAAGACGAGGGCAAGGTTCATGCGCCGAATGGAGGAGGTCGACCTCCTGGAAGAAGAGCGTCGCCGCATCCTCCAATTCTTGGGGTGGCAAGCCGATTGGTGGGAGAGCTTGTCCAACAAGCGTCCGGGAGCCCCAGAAAACGAGGCGGATCGTTTGCCGCACCTGGCGTATGCACCAAGCCCCAAAGCGTACGCAGAGGGAAACGTGGCGTACGCCAAATGTCAAGCGGCGAGGCTGCGTAAGCTCGCGGATGTCTTCACGGCGAAGTGGGAAGACGTCGACGGCTTTATCGCTATGGGTAGGGCGGCACTTGGGGACTTGCCCGAAGATTATGTAAATGCGGACGAGGATCCTCACGAAGACGAAGCCGATGAAAGCGCTCACGACACGGACCCGATGCACGAAGACGAGGAGCCAGTGCCTCCGCGTCCTCCTCCGCCTGCTGCGAAGTCCCCCCCTCCCCCCACGATGGACTCCCTATCCGACTCCCGACTCTCCTCTGTTCCCCTCCGCGAAGTCCCTAACGCGACGCCTCCCCCTGCGATGGACTCCCTACCTGACTCTCCCGACTCTGCTCTCCTCCTACCCTCCGCGAAGTCCCCTCCGTGAAGCCTCCCCCCGCGATGGACTCCCCATTTTACTCTCCCAACTCTCCTCCGTGAAGCTCCCCATTTTAGTCTCCCGACTCTCCTCCTCCCCACGCGAAGTCCCCTCCGTGAAGCCTCCCCCCGCGATAGACTCGCCATCTTACTCTCCCGACTCTCCCGACTCTCCTCCTCCCAACGCGAAGTCCCTGCGTGAAGCCTCCCCCCGCGATGGACTCCCCATCTTACTCTCCCGACTCTCCCGACTCTCCTCCCCTCCGCGAAGTGCCTTCTCCCCCCCGATCGACTCCCCATCTGACTCTCCCGACTCTACTCCTCCACAATGTGAAGTGCCCTCCGTGAAACCTCCCCCCGCGATGACTACCCCTCTGAGTCGGGATGACTCCCCCGACTCTCCTCCTCCCCTCCGCGAAGCCTCCCCCTCGCTATGGACTCGGAGTCGCAGCACGAACGTAATACATTCGTGCTCGCACTCCATTTCCCCCGCTGGAACCGCTCGAAACGACCGCCGAGTCGGCGGGAGCACATACCCGAGCTCCCCTCCTCCCCAACGCGCCTCCCCTCCCGCGATGGTCGCGATGGACTCGGAGCTGCATGCTCGCGCTCCCTCTTCCCGGCTCAAACGCTCTCCGACACCTGCAAACGCAAGCGCGCAGTTCCGGGCTAAGGGAAAACAACTCCCCTACCCCATCCTCAAGTGCTGCCGACTGCCGCCGACCGCCGCCGTCACCGACGCGCACCGACGATGTGTCGGGATTTTGGCGGGATTTTGGCACCCGACCATTTCGGGACGACCGCTGATCCGATTACGTAACCTCCCGCTCACCGCCGCGTCGTCGACACCTGGCGCCTCCATCCAGCTCAAATTGCCCGTTTCGGCGCCGGAGACGGTTCGGA
This sequence comes from Mycena haematopus, assembly GCA_029281435.1. NCBI lineage: Eukaryota > Fungi > Basidiomycota > Agaricomycetes > Agaricales > Mycenaceae > Mycena > Mycena haematopus. Next base: position 88,667 of record JARJCV010000153.1, on the reverse strand, counting down.
ACAATACCGTTGCGCTCAGAGAACACTTCTACCACTTTTTTGCTCAATTTCCCTGGCTTAATTCCCTTTAATTCCTCTTTTTCTCATATTGGTCCCAAACGCGTATGCCGGCCTTCCCCCGCGTTCTGAAGCCGAAGTCGAGTCGTTTGGCGACTATGTATGCCCCCACCACGCTCCCAGTGACCTTTTCATGACGAATTCAGCCGCAAACTGCGCACAGTTTGGCAACAAGTCCAGATGCTGACCCGACTCCAAAATCGACGTCTGTACGAAGCCGACGCGAAAACGCAACCCGGGGCGACGATTTACGTTGTCGCCCGCGTCTCCACTCGCGATATCGAGGCGTACCGCTCGAAAAAACTCGACGCCGAGTCGCTACTCGATCGAATTCAAATCAAAATCGGGCACACGAAGTCTTTGGCTCGTCGGCGACGTGCGTATCGAAAGTGCGACCGCGGTGGACTTCAACAACACATCTGGCTTTGGTATTACCAAGCCGACAAGCGTTGTCTGGCCGGCAAGTGTTTTTTTTTGTGAATTTTCATCGATTAACGTGTTTTTTTACAGAACGCTTGGTCCACCTCCATTTCCTCGACGGCGGGGCGCAACGCTTCAAGATGTTGTGCTTGGGGATCGGTTGCGGCGTCGTCCATCGGGAGTTCTGGCCGCTGGCGGAAATCGGCGGGTTGGGACGGCTAGACGAGATAGCTGTCCGGGTTTTGACGTCGCTCGGGCAGAGCAATCCTACCAGGTTTGCATTTTCATTTTTCATTCTTTTCTTTTTTTAATCCTCCTCCAGAGTCCCTCTCGACGCTCCTTTACATCTGGCCGATATTCACTCACTCATCTTGTCTTCTCGTAATAGTGATTAGTACATTTGTATCTAGCCGTATCGTATCTAACCTGTATCTACCCGAAATCTGTATGGTATGTAGCCAAACAAAACCCTTTTTGATGTAAATGACCACCGATGTGAGCTCGACGACAGCAACGACGAGCTCGTGTGCTCGCTATCGCCCAACTTCCGCGGCACAGTTCTAACGCGATATATCGCCAACGTCGGCAGCTCTCTCGCTGCCTGGGCACTGTTCTACCCGCGGAAAGTAAGCCTCTAATGCGATATATCGCGAGGGACTCTAACTACCCGGTATAATACATCGCCCTATTCTTCTGATTAGCGGCCGCGATATATCACAGCCCCAGTATCTGGTCCTGCATCCGAGCGGCGAGCCCCGGCTCTCCCCACACCCACGAACTCGTAATCCACATTGGCATTACGATCTCGTGGTTTCCTTTCCCCTTCCTCAGGTGTCCGACTGACGAGACGTTCGCTTATCGTGAAGATATCCTGAGGCCGGGAAACATTAGGGGTGCTCAAAGTTAAACTGCGCCGGACGCTTTTGCGCTTTTTCGCCGGACGCTTTTCGTCAGGTGATTGATTGATTTTGTTTGGATCATCAAAGGACCGTCACATCACAAAGTGGGCACATCGTTGGCGACGCGGACGTGTTCCTGGTGCCATCGGCGTCGATGTTGCCAGCATCGACAAGGTCAATGGTAACACGGAGCAGTCACCTAACTACATATTAGATCACATAATTCAATTTTAATCGGGTTTCACGGCAAGAATGGTGCGCTCAATGGTGCTCTCGACGTCGGAAACCATGTCCCGACGTCGAGCGACATCGCGCCCGACGGGGAAGACGATGGTCGGTAAAGTCGGCTGATTGTTTGGCATCTTAGATGTGACACGGAAACGGCCGAAAATCACCTGACGAAAAGCGTCCGGCGAAAAAGCGTTCGGCGCAGTTTAACTTTGAGGACCCCTATATTGATGTTCGACTCTCGAAGGATATTCTAGGGGTCGAAAAACGTTGTAAGAAATGCTGGCGGTGGTTCAGCGAGGCTGTATCTTACGTAGAGTCCTTGAGGAATAACATCAGCGTACAGTCCTATTATCATGGATGGCGTTTACCTCCTTCTGAACGAAAATCCGGGATTCCCGCTGCTCTGCTGATTCCTGAATATTCAGAGCACTGAATCCCTGCCGCGCACCTGAAACCAAAGTATACACACCTGCCCCACACATGATAACAATGTTGTTGCATTTTCCGGACGCGATGTACTGCGCGACGCCCTCCAGATCTTTACTGGCGAGCCTAGGTTTCGCGGGAGCGCTTCTGAACCAATTCGAAAATAGCTGCCCCATTTTCACGAGGGTGTTTGAGTGCAAGCCAGAATTATGCTTATAAACTAGCTGTTTTGTACTGAACAGAAGCGAGGCTAAGGTGCGGGTTCGACCGTGGCTGCGACACGTATTGAGCAATGAGAGGTGGTTCATTCCTTGAACCACGCGTCAATACCGTGGCACTGTCGTGACTCGCTGCTGTGAGAGTAGCGCCCATTGAGAATCCGGATCCGTGATTCGGAAGGGCCGCTGCGGCACAGCGAGATTCGAGCTCACAGACACATTGTCCAAGGTATCCAAGTACCCGGTCTTGAAGTGGTCTTGCTCAAGTACTGGTGGAGATGCGGCCGCTTGCGTACCCGGGCCGGCGGTGCTGCCGTCGCTTAACGCAAAGGGTAGAAACAGTAAAAACAATTTGAGCTTGTCGTCTAACCAAAACAATGATAACTATTATCGATGATGCGTGGAGATACAATGTAGGTGGTAATAATTGAATAAGACAAGTAATCGTAAATGGTCGATGGTCGAGGTTCCAACTTTAAGTAAATAACAAAGCTTAGCAATACAGTGAATGCAAAGGGCAAGTGTTCGTTCAGTTCAAGTTGAGCTTCCCTGATTAGAAGAGTCTTTCCTTGAGACCGACAGTCCGTATCCAAATTTCGCCCGGGCGACTAGAAGAGCAGGTCCCGTTGAGCACGGGAGGAAACGTGAAATAGCTTGGAAGCAAAACGCACCTCTTCTCCCGGAGAATTTTGAACACCTTCTTAGCGTCCTTCGCCTCTTTCGTCGTCGCTGTGGGTCCGCCAGCGCGGGGGGGAAAGGCACCAGGACATCGATCCTGCAGGTCCGCCAGCGCCTCGTTCGTGCCCTCCGTTTCGACCACGATCGTACCGTACCACGCTGGGTCAACGAACAGGCCAGACTCGGGTATCGGGACACGCCCGGGAGACGGAGGTCGACGACTGCCGCTCGAGGACATCGACGTGCGCGTCTTTGGTGGCGCGCGGATGACGAAGGAGGAGCGATGCACCCAGCGGACGACGTTGTGAATGTTGCCTTGGGGCCTAGAAAGGATAGGAGATTCAGCTGGGCGCAGTCAGATTGAAGAAAAGCGTATGGACATACGTTTCCGTCCGGACACGGTCCTGCAAGAGCTGGAGATTGGCGGCGATCTCCTGGCCCCAAGGCGCGATGTCGATGTGAACAACAGGATTAGTCGACGCCGGCCCCGTCCGTATAACCCGGTGGAAATACGAAGGCGCGAACGCCAAAGTCGGCAGATACTGCGGCAGATCTCCGACGGTAGAGTATTTGTAATCCAGGTCCTTTTGAAAAAAAGTGAGTGAGATGAGTTTGACGGACGACGACGACTTACGATGAGGTAGCTGCCGTCCCAGATGAGCCTCCCTACATTGCCCTCGTCGCCAACCGCGATGTCCCACACAACATCGCCCATACGGAGCAACCCAAGCACGCCAGCGCGCTTGAGCTCTGCCTCGCACTCCAACACGCTTTTGTCCGACAGCCAGTCCCCGTCCGGCGAAGGGACGAATACTCTCAGCAGCGGCGCCCTTTTCACGTGGAACAGCGGTGAGCGGAACGTTGCCCCTGTCGCCGGCGCCGACGCATGGGGCTGCGAGTAACTGGAATTCGGCGACGGGGCGCGACTTGACGCCCGCGACGGACTCGACCGATTTGACGGACTCGACCGGCTGGACGCATATCCGTTGCTCGTGATGCGCTTCTTTGGCGGGAGCGGCGGCCCAGCAGCCTTCGCCGCCGTCGCATTAGCGGCTTCGCGCTCGGCTTGTGCCCGCAGCCGCAGAACGACACGCGTATATGCGCGCGCAGACATCGTCATATTCCGCGCGGCAGCGAGGTGTTCGGCGTCCCGCGCGGCCGGTGGGACGTTGAACGACTGTACGTACGTCTCTGCGACGCGTGAATACTCGTGCGTCGGGATGCTCACGCCGCGCATATAATCGTGCAGATCCTGTCCAGCCACATTAGCATTCGTGACAGGGGGAGAAGGAATGTAATGCACCAGTAGCGAAAGCTCCAACGGGTCCTCGTCTCCCCACGACCACCTCGCATACCCCACCGTTCTCAGATACCGCTCCAGCGCTGCCTCGCGCAGCTCCTGCGTCCCCACCAGCCGCATCCGAATCTCCTTCGTCACCGCCGAAAGCACACACCACTCGTAGAACGACAAATATACGAGCAGTGCAGAAAGTAACGGTGCATTCGTCACGCAAGCGACAAACGGGAACGGCCCAGGTATGCGCGTCTCGCGCACCTCGATGCCGCGCACAGCAGGCGGGGGCATCTTTTCGAGAAAATCCCCACGCCGACGCGTCCGTGCGGAGCGATATTCTTCCGGAGTTATTGGCGAGGGTGGCGCATTGGAGGGGGAGTTCTGGATCTTCTGTGGCGGTGTCGTATTAACGGCTTCAGTATTGAAGTCTCCTTGTCGCGGAGTAACCGGCTCCCGGTCCACAGTCGTGTCTGTTTGCGGCGAAGGAGGCGATGGCGACCGCGTAGGCGCAATGTCCGTACTAGCTGGGGGTGGCGACAGCGCAGGGGTAGGCGGCCCGTCACGCGACGTGGGCTTGAGCATCCGTACGGGGTCGACCTTTGCAAATGGATCGTCGTCGAGCATGAGCGTCGACGCCCTCGATGCTGCCCTCTCATCCGCATCCCAATCCCGGGCCACGAGTGACGGACTCGGCTGTTGCAGGGCGGCACTGCTCAGCTTACGCTGCGGCGTTGTTGGGCGCGACTTGGTGAGCATGCGAGGGGTATGGGGGGTAGGTGGGTCATTCGGCAGCAGCGTCGGACGTGAGGGGGGCGACAAGAGTAGCGGCGCAAGGGGCTTCATCTGATTCCTGCTATCCTTCTTTGTCACGCGGTGTGGGGTCTGAGGCTGCTGCTGAACGCGGGGAGGAGGTGACTGCGGCGGCAGCGGCGCGGCGTTCCCATTGACGATACGCGGCGTATGGGACTGGCCGTCCCTGACGGCGTTTGAGTTCGGGAGCGGCGTATTTCCCTGGACTTTCGGTGTTTGTCGCTCATTCGGCGGCTGCGGCGACTGCTGCTGCTGCTGGTCCCACCCCTCGAAAACCGTCTTGGAGAAGCCCAAATCGAACACCCCATCGTTCGCCTCCGTCAAAAACCGCGGCGGCATCTTGACCACGTCCGCGGGCGGCGGCGGTGTGGGGTACGCATTGCTAGCGTACGGGTCAAACGCGGCCTTCTCGTTGATAACCGGGGGGTCCACCGTTGCCATCGCCGCGAATATGAGCGGCTTACCCTTGACGAGCGCCGATGGCGTGCGCTTGGGTGCCCTCGCATTGAAATTGGAATTCGCGGGTGTGATGTGTTGGGCGGGGAGGAGGCCCGTGTTTATTTTGAAGGAGTTGTCTGGGTGGAAGCTCTGGACCTCGAACGAGCTAATAGTCGCGCCCATATTGTTGCTAGAATTGTCGTCTGGTTCGGTTGCTGATTCTGGTGGGGGCGAGGGTGGTACTGGCGCAGAATTTATACCCGCCTGAGATGAATATGGCCTGTTAAACCCAACGGAAGGGACAGATGACGTCGGCGGGACTTACCGCTCTTGACTTTGAGTTAGGAAGGGTAAAAGACGCGTCGGGATCCTGTAGAGAAATGCATCGCGTTAATAAAGTATATGTGAAAGGCAATGAAGGAAGGAAGCGCCAATCCGCCAGAATCAAGTGTGCTGCATCGGGATGGGCGAGATCCGGGGCGTAGAGCACCGGTGAAAGGGAGGAATGACGCAACACGAGCCTATTTCATGCGGCGGTCGGAGCGAGGATCATGAAGCAATTACGGGATCCATCCATAGCCGCTACGGCAATAGAAAGAAAAATTAAACGACGGAGAAAGATTCACCTGGTACGCCGCCGGCGCTGCAAGGGGAGCTCGGCCATCGGGACCCCGTTGTCCGGGCGCGGTGTAAACAGTACCCGCGTTGGAGAGCTTGTGTCGTAGATTCTGTCGCGCAGACTCGTTGGGAGAACGAGAGGGATCTCCAGAGGAGGTATTCTCTGAATGGGTTTGGCTAGAGCCAGCTGGTAGCGTCTGCGTGCCCGGTCTGGGGCTATTATTGCTGGGTGATCCCAAGATACGCGGCTGTTGAACGGGGACGCCCATTACGCGCCCGTTGGGGTTCTGGGTCGCAGCCGAAGGCTGAGGTGGTCCACCCCTAGAAGTACGGCGATTTGCCGGGAGGGAGGACTGCGGGGGTTGGCTTCCTAGCGGATCAGGATAAGTCTGCTGTGGACTTATCGACGGCAAAGGCTTGTCTGCGCCTGGAATATGCGAGAACCGACGATTTGGATTGGGAGGGGCCACTACTTCGGCTGGGGCTGGCAGCGTCTGGGTCCGAGTTCGCGGAGAGAGCCGATTTTTCGTCGGTGAACCGTACGAGGGTGCAGTGGATATCGAAGCAGAAGCTGCGGAAGAGGTGGAAGCGCTTGAATGGTTCGCCTGAACGTAAGATGGCCCAGCGGTCTGTCGTGACTGCTTGGTGTCTTCCCTCTGCTGCATTGCGGCCCTTGTACCCGCTCCGTTGGTACTTCTCGGTGCTTGTACACTGCGGGAGGTACTAGCAAGAGCCATGGGCGAAGATACAACGCGCTGGGCCCGGGAATCCACCGCGACAGAGGTTGCAAACCGGGCAAATATTGGTGAGGCATTGGTTGCGTCTACAGGGGACGCGGAGACGTGAGGAACCGGGGCCGGGTCCTGTTTCTTTTTGCGAAGGAAACCAGCCATCGCAAAAACCAAACTATAGACACAGTCGCCCCGTCAGCATAGGTTCTTGAGGCGGAAAGAATAAAGCGGGGACGGAGATCTGATCGAGGGCACAATGAAATATGACATAACAGCGGCACGTGCCTCGTTTCCTGGTTACTTCAACCCAACTCAACCTTTTGAAGGCTCTTGTTCTTTTCCGCCTTGCGAGACAAGCTTGAGGGTAATCTGCTTGTACAAGCCCTGGAAGGTGCGTGTAAGGAACGTGTTCTAACCGATGCCAGTTGCCTCGATGCCATTCGGCGATATATCTGCACAATTGACGAGGAGACTCGGAGTTGCGGCTGGTACATGTACATGCATTCATGCATCACTGTCCTTGTCATCCCTTCTCCGTCTCACACCCACTTTAAACCGCCGGAATCAAACATACACGCCTCCGTGACGACATGCATCAGTCTCACAATTATTACAAGATTCATAACCTTCGCCGCGATATTACCGACGGTGTAGTAACGTCGGGTTTACATCCGTTGCGAGATGCGCTTCGCCCACTGAATCGCATCGTTTGTTCATCAGATTGGGTGCGTACGAAACATTTCAGCAGCTCCAGTTCGATTCAACGCAGGCACCCCTTTACTCTCCGTGCTTGCAGGACCACCGCAGCGGATCTGATTCTGGGATCGCAAGGCCAGGCGGCGGAGATCGGCGCTCAGAACTAAGTTCAGAGGTTTAAATTCTGCTTCGTTTCTCCATTGGGCCCGCGAAAGAAAACCCAAAAAGCGAAGTTGTCCGTTTTCGTGAGGACTTGTGTCCATCCGCCTGGGCCATGCATTTATCTTGATTTCAAAACAACACCCCGAGGAAATTATCCAAGGAACTGCATGTGTTGCCCTCTCTATATCCCAACATACCCAGAGTGGGTCTATTCGCATTGTACACCATTCTCCTTGGTCTATTTGCCTCCGAATCAGAATCTTGGGAACGAGCATTCATTTTGGCGCCCAGTACTGCAGTTCTAGGCACACCATCACCAAGAGGATGTTGCCATACGGTATTCTACCCTTATTCACCGCAGAGACCTAAATTAGCTTTGTCTAGGCTCTCCGGTTTTCATGTGGCGCCCCGACCTTTCGCCAACCAAGTCACCGTAACTTGCCAAGTAGTGACCTTTGGCCGACACCCTGACACTGACTCATGTGGACAGAATATCTATCCAATCTGGCCGAGATTCCAATCGGCCGCAAAGAAGCGCTATCCAGGATCCCAACATGTATGTGCATCTCTGAACTCCAGCCACCCAGCCCACGTATGTACAGTCATCCACCTCTGTAGAATGGAATAACTTATTGACCTCACACACCAATGCATCACGTCACACTCACCGCCGGCCATCTCGGGATCCCGGGCCCCAGCTCGGTAGCATGATAGCTGGCGGGATGGATGAATGCTTCAGATTATGCTCAGGGCTCGTTTCATATGCCAGACGAGCATGAGGGTAGAGTACCGCTTGAAGGCAGAGGTTGAGTTTCTGGAATTCCCGACTCGGAGTCGTTCGACGTAAATTAATTTTTTATTCTCCCATCATGTCTCGAGACAAACTTGAGGCATATTGCAAATTGTGGGATAATTATAACGGATTTGGAACCAACTGACAGAATTAGAACATTTTTGTACTATAGTGATACTGTCGGTTGAATGAAGATATGTGGTTGAAATCAAGTTGAGACGTCTTTGTTCAAATTTGCCCACAAGTTTTGAGTAAAATGCAACACAGTCAAATTGTATATACCAAGATAGGCCCCCTAGGCGCCTCGCGTCGATAGGCTTCCGGCCTCAAAGGTGTGACGGTGTGACCCGATTTGCTACATGCAAACCGATGCTTTTGGTGGCGATCGCCAGTTCGGAAATTGCCGGAAAATGGTTCAAAAGCCGACTAATAGGTTGAGAAGAGTCAAGAGAGCAGGTCCGGGAATTGAATTATGGAATGAAACATTGGTTGATTGTTATTAAATACACATTTTAAATCTCAATTTTAGTTGATAACAAGGCTGAATGCCGACCTATTGTGAGATTCCGCCAGTAAATATGTATTGTATGAACCAACGGGCAGAAAACACGTACGTGGTAAGCGTAGCAGAGCCAGAAGTAGCCTCCGTGCCACCCTGGAGTTCAACTCGTCAATTGGAAAGATTGAAGCAGCGGAAAGGGCAGCTACCTGGGCGGTGGTTAAGTACTGCGCAGTGCTGACGCCGCGATTAGCGGTCAAATACTACAGGCCCACAATGAGCGAATGATGATCAAGGTACACTAGTTCAACGTACCTTGAGGAAGAGGTTGATGTCGGCGCTGAAACTTGTGATCGTGCCGCTTGTAGGAAGGAAACTATAGACGTTGTTTGCGCCGTTCGAGCCGAAGTACAGGTTCCAGGTGTGGCCGGCCAACGACAAGTTGCTCACGACGGGTCTACGGCAGTCATTGAAACGAACTTCAGGGAAGAGGTGGGAAGAAAACGAACACTGGCTGTCCGGAAGAGCTGTAGGTGGCCGAGATGGGGCTAAGCAGATCCAGAATAAGTCACCGAGAAACTGAGATAGTTGGCAGAATATACCCTGCGTTGAAGTTGGCGAGCCAAATCATGATTTCGTTGACCGCAGAACCTCCGGAGGTCGTGGACGTGAACAAGTCGTACGCAACGTCTGCGACGACAGTGCCAGTGCTACTTTGCGACCACTTCCAGACAACCTTTTCGTTGACAGAAGAATAGTAAGCCGAGGAAAGACTAGAAAGTTCAAGGTGTGTTTCCTTACAGGGATTGTAGTGATGGCGGACAATTGCTGGTTGATCCCGCTGTTGACGTTGATGTTTGTGAAGCTCTTGACCCCGGTGCCGCCTGTTGGAGTCGTTAGAATGACTCCGTGAACTCGCAAAAAGTATACGAACCGGTCCAGGTCCAGGTGGTCTTCCATGCCAGAGTCGTACCAGACAAAGAAGTGAGCGAGGCGCAGTCGGAGCCAGAGGAAGCACCAGACAGGCCCCATTGGTCAAGCAGGAGCGAGTACGTGCCGGCGACGACGGTGTCCCATTGACCTGGAGTCCAGGGAAGAAGAGATCAAAGACGGATCCCTTGTGATCAGCAACATAACCCACCACAGTGGCTCGAAGTGTCGATGGCCGTGGCGCGCTCCTCTACATTGGCATCGGGCGTTGGGGACGCAAAAATGAAGGGAACTAGGAGCAACACCGAAAGCTTTGCGAATGCAAACATGATGCAGTATGGGATGCAAGCAAGTAAACTGGATCCGCTTTGATTTAAAGGGTAAGCTAGTACTGCACACTGGCAGTCTGCGCTCGTGGTCCGCGGAAAATCCTTTTGGTCACGACGAGGCGGAGCCTCGCATCCGTCTGCAGCACTATAGTTACATCCATTGAGAAGTGGCTGTCATATGGTCCATTGCTCCAATCACTGGCGATGGTGAGTTATCATCTGCTCAGGTTTGCATCCATGGAGTGTATTGGGGGCCGGGAAGTCCGCCCGAAAATTAAGAGCGGCACGTCGTGTTTCGACACAGCAGAATCGAATCCAGGCTTGCACATCGGAGGATGCTTGGAAATTGAAACGAATCCAGGATGATTGGGTGTCGTGAAAAGAATCCAAGATGATTGGGTGTCGTGGCAATTGCCAAGGGCATTTGAACTTGAGAGTCTAATTATAGAGATCATCGGAGTTTGAATTCATTCTTCCGGACTCCATTGTCCAAAAAATGAACCCATAGGCCAAACTCAACCTCGTTGATCGACCTGCATGTTTTTGGCAAGTTTATATCTCTCCAATAGCGACATCGATCCAGTTGCAGCGAAACAAACCAGCATGGCAGCAACTTGAGTTGAGTACTTGGAGAGTCGGAAAATCCAGACGGATGCGAGACACATGACAGACTCGCGGCCCGGGCTTTTCTCTCTTGGTTCATGTCCCCACTTCTGATCAAAAAGACGTGAGTCGACTATTCGAATTCCAATGCTTCACCGGTGATTCAGCGGTAATCTTGCAGTTGCTGTGGGTTGGCGCGGTACTTTCTGTCGAAGCATATTGCGAAATTGTGGGAGAAAATAAACAACTGTTAACGCAGAAAATTAGCGGACTTGGAAGCCACTGATGGCAGAATTAGAACATTTCTGTGCTACTAGTGATACTGTCAGTTGGACAGAGAAATGTGGGTTGAACGTTATTGAAATGTCTTGGTTCAAATCAGTCCACCAGTTTTTAGTAGAACATAACACAGTCGGTCTTGAATTGTATATATCAAGATAGGCGCCAGAGGTTACCAAATTCAAAAGTTCGAACAACATATCCATGAATTGTCAGATTTGCGAGCATAACACCAAGGACAAAAAACCCAAGTACAGAAAGCATTGTCACAGATACATAGCATGACGCATCTTTAATCCCAATTTTAGTTGACAACAAGGCTATATGCCGACCTATTGTGAAGTTCACCAGATGAGGATGTGTTGGATGAAGGGGAAAAAAACGTACGTGGTGAACGTAGCAGAACCAGAAATAGCTTCCGTCCCAGCCTGGAGTTCAACCCGTCAAAATGGATGGAATGAAATAGAAAGGATACCAACCTGGGCGGTGATCAGGTACTGCGATGCACTGAGCGGCTGGTTGGCTGTTAGCCACTACAAATTCGCCAATGAGCAAAATATGATCAAGGTACACTGGTTGAACGTACCTTTAGAAAGACGTTAATGTCGGCGCTGAAACTTTGTATCGTGCCGCTGGTGGGAAGGAAACTGTACACGTTCATTTTTTTGCCGTTCGGGCCAAGGTACAAGTTCCAGGTGTGGCCGGCCAACGCTATGTTGGTCGCGATGGGTCTGCAGTATGGAAAGATTTGAACAAAATTCAGGAAAAACGAAAGAAAAGAACGAACGCTGGGTGTCCGGCGGAATCCCTGGCGGTCGATATGGGTCTAAACAGATTTGGAGTGAGTTACCGAAAAAGTGGAGGTAGCTGGCAGCACACACGCGGCGTTGAAGCTGGCCATCCAAATCATGACTTCGTTGGCCCCTGCACCTCCAGAGGTCGCGGACGTGAACAGGTCGTATGCGACGTCCGAGATTACAGGGCCCTTGGCGCTTTGCGACCAAGACCAAGAAGTCTTTTCGTGGCAAGGGAATAAGCTAACGAAAGGGTGAAAACTTCGAGTTGGCTTACAGGAATTGAATTGATGGCAGACAGCTGCTTGTTCAGTCCGTTGTTGAGGTTCATGTTGTTGAAGCTCTTAACATCGTAGCCGCCTGTTGGGGTCGTCAGAATTACTCCGTGCACTCGCACAAAGTGTACGAACCATTCCAGGTCCAGGTGGAGGACCACGCCACCGTTGACCCGGTCAAAGAGCTGATCGAGGCGCAGTTGGAGCCAGAGGTAGCGCTAGCCATGCCCCATTGGTCAAGCAGGAGCGTGTACGTGCCGTGGAGGACGACAAGGTCATATTGACCTGGAGTTCAAAGAAGAAGAGATCAAAGACGGATCCCTCGAGGTCATTAACGTAACTCACCACAATGGCTCGAAGTGTCGAGGATGACGGCCAAGTCCCGCTCTTCTGCGTCGGGCGTTGGGGATGCAGCGATGAAGGGAACGAGGAGGAGCAACACCGAAAGCTTTGCGAGTGCGAACATGTTGCGGTGGATGGAAGGAGGTGGTCGTAGTGGACTGAATTTATCCCGCGACTATTCGAGCAATTTAAAGAATGTAAGCCCCTGTCGAACTCACGGTCCGCGGTAAAAGTCTTTCATCCGTCTGAAACACTATGGCTGAAAAGCGGCTTCGCATCCGTGGAGGGGCAGTCCGCCCAAAATTACAAGCGGCACGTCGCTTTGGTGCACCGCTAAATCGAATCCAGACTGGCACATCGGAGGATGCTTGGACATTGAAGATAATTGGAATTTGGGTGTCGTGGCAAGAGCGCTTGAACCTGACCAGATCATCGGAGTTTGAACTCATGTCAATGGATCCGCGGCCGCGCCAGACGTTCCGGTGTGATCCGTCCTGTCAGTCGGAGTTGAAAATGGCGCAGAAATCACACCGGAATTTCCGAAAGACGAGAGCCGACTTTCCGAATTTTAATGCTTTACCGGCAATCCAGCGGCAGCCTTGCAGTTGCTGTCCGGCGCGCTATTTCCTTGGTATTTTCAGTACGTTCCGATTGCGTTCCGAGCGACTGCATCCAAACGACGTTCGCTCAAAAGCACCACTGTACTTAGCTATGAAAACAAGCTCACTGCTCAGAGCTGGCTCGTCATATAATTTCTATGAACGCGTGGCCACCACTGGCATTGAGAATCGTTTGTGCACGCCATGGACCAATCCGACCAACGCGTCAAGATTTTTATAAGATCTGACTCCGATCATCTGAGTTGAAACACTTCGGAGCATGTTGCAAGATTGTTAGAGAAATTTAACGGGTTTGTAACCAGCTGACAGAATTAGAACATCTCTGTACCAAGTACTAGAGATTGTATCAGTTCAAAGAAGGGATGTGGTTGAACCGTCATTAAAATGCCTTGGCTCAGATTCGCCTTCCAAGTTTTTGGTAAAATACGACACAGGCAGATTGAATAAATCAAGAGTCGAAAGGCTCAAGTGGCAAAGGTTTGAACCAATTCGTCACTTGCAAAACGATGTCCTCGATGAAGATCACCAGTCAGGAATTGCCGGAAGATGATTCAAAATCCTTCAGCATGAAAGTAAAAGTGTCGAAAAGCAAGCCCATGAATTGTCGCAATTGCGAGTAAAAAAACCCAAGTACAAAAAGCCGAGTACAGAAAGCATTGTCACAGATACACAGCAGACCACATCCTTAATCCCAATCTTAGTTGACAACAAGGCTGTATGCCGAGCTATTGAAAAGTTCTGGTAAGTATGTGAAGGGGGTTCGAAAAGCAAAAAGCAGCGTACGTGATGAATTGAGCAGACCCAGAAATAGCTTCCGTCCCAGCCTGTAATACAACCAGTCAGATAGATGGAATGAAACAGCGGGAAAACACTCACCTGGGCGGTAATCAGGTACTGCGATGCACTCAGAGGCTGGTTGGCGGTCAGCCACTACAGTTTCGCCATGAGCGAAAGATGATCGAGGTAAAGCGGCGCGACATACCTTGAGGAAGACGTTTATATCGGCGCTAAAGCTTGTGATCGTGCCGCTGGTAGGAAGGAAACTGTAGACATTCATTTGTTTACCGTTCGGGCCGAGGAACAAGTTCCAGGTGTGGCCGGCCAACACTATGTTGGTCGCGATGGGCCTACAGTATGGCAAAATTTGAACGAAATTCGAGAAAGGTGTAAGAAAAGAACGAACGATGGGTGCCCGGCGGAGTCCCTGGCGGTCGATATAGGTCTGAGCAGACATAGAATAAGTCGTCAGGAAGACGGAGATAACTGGCAGAACATACGCGGCGTTGAAGCTGGCCATCCAAATCATGACCTCGTTGGCCCCTGCACCTCCAGCGGTCGCGGATGTAAACAGGTCGTAGGAAACGTCCGAAATTACAGGGCCCTTGGCGTTTTGCGTCCAAGACCAAGTGGTCTTTTCGTGACAGAAGTATTAGCCAACGAAATAATGGAAAATTCGAGTTTACTTACAGGAATTGATTGGATGGCAGACAGCTGCTTGTTCAGTCCGTTGTTGAGGTTCATGTTGTTGAAGCTCTTGACATCGTAACCGCCTGTTGGAGTCGTCAAAGTGACTGCATCAGCTCGCGAGGAATACACGAACCATTCCATGTCCATGTGGAGGACCACGCCACAGTTGAGCCGCTCAAAGAGGCGATCGCGGCGCAGTTGGAGCCAGAGGTAGCGCTAGCCATGCCCCATTGGTCAAGCAGGAGCGTGTACGTGCCGTGGAGGACGACAAGGTCGTATTGACCTGGGGTTCAAAGAGGAAAATTTCAAAAAGGGATCCCTTGAGCCCAGTAACATAACTCACCACAATGGCTCGAAGTGTCAATGGTCACGCCGGCCACGGACACCCCGTCGGGCGTTGGGGACGCAGCGATGAAGGGAACGAAAACGAGCAGCACCGAAAGTTTGGCGAGTGCGAACATGTTGTAGTGGATGAGAGTAGGTAGACTCTGTCTACTTCCGCTACCATTGAGCAGCTTTTATAGGGTAAGCGCTGGTAAGCCCCTGTCGCACTCGCGGGCCGCAAAAAATGTCTTTGGGCGGACCGCATTCAGACGGGGGGCGGACCACATCAGTCTGAAACACTGGCGATGACTGAGTTTGCATCCATGGAAGTGTAGAAGTAAGTTAAGAGCAGAATTGATCGCCGTGAGTGATGCGGCAAATCCCGTCCCATCAGAGAATACGCTTTGACCGCAGTCGGGCCGGATCACTGCCGGATCTTATCCAGATATCGGCTGCGCAAAGTCGTCATCGCATCGATAGCCCACATCAGCCCATATCGAACGTTCACCAGCTTATAAGTACACGACCACAAAGGTAAGCTTCCTCTCTCACATACCCTAATGCCTTCAATCTTCTCCAACCTCTTCAAGAAAATGTCTGGCAAATCTGACTCCAAGAAGACCGCGAACGAGGACCCCTCGTTCTCTATCCAGCCTCACCCTGCTGTGCGCATTATATTTCTTCGTATCCCCAGCACGTTGTACTGAAATCGTTTGCACAGAAAACCAATGACCCCGCCGACCTGATGCCGGAGCAGACCGGGGGGCTCGCGAGCAACCCCAACGAGCAGGCGTTCCACGCTAGGGACCCCCACGTCCCCAGCCAGCAAATCTTGGCCGGCCTTGAGAAGCCTGCGGTGCGTCCCTTTGCTTGTATATATACTCGTACTGGAGTCTCATGTTATCGTTGTAGACTCACGAGGAGCTCCAAGCTCGCCAGGCTGAGCTGAACAAGTAATTTGAACGACGACGAGAGACACTATTCTGAACGACGACAAGAGACGCTATTCTACCCTCTGTGCCTACTTCCGCTTATAATCGTGTATCCATGTATTGTAAAGATGTACAATCGACGTGGCTGCTACAAGTTGTTATCATTATTGAATGAGCATTCGGGAAACCGAGGTCAAGTTCTAGCGGGAAGTTTAAAAAGTACGATCGTTGGGCCGCCAATTTTTGGGAAGACAGAAACCGTTCTCGACGGGGGGGAGAGTGTAAAACAGAAGTATTATTCTCCTCATCCCGGAGCTAGCCTGCGATGAACGGGCACGAAATTCTTGAAATCATTACTTCGATGGGCAGTCACAATTGGCATTTTCAATGGGTTGCGAAGTCCCACATACTGGGAACCTGGAGCCGCGCAATTATATAGATCATTGAGAACGACTGTCTTCTCATCGATTCGGCATAAAGTCTGAGTAGCGAGACTACGCAAAACCGTGGCCAGACCTGTCCAGACCCCGACCTTGATGCATTTGACTGTCAGCCCACAAAGTTCGCAGCACTCGTACTGCCCCACCGGCGGTTGAATCGGAAACAATTTACCGAGACATATGTAGTACTCACCCATATACTCCCCGCCGTGCAGTTGGAACGACGACAAAAAAACGACACTTCACCAAGCGGCGATGGGACAAAATAATGTTCGAGACCATCGAATGTCGCCCTCCCAGCCAGCCGAGTTCCTCGGGCCCCAGAACTGCCCCAGATAGAGACTCTTTCAGTCTGCATGACGGTCATCGTCGTCATCGAACTGGGATGGCAACGCTCGGATGTATGTAATGCGGCGCCGTCACTTTGATGATTAGCGCCGACCTGTCTTCCGTTGTTTTCCCCGAGCCAACGCACACGACGATTTTTTTACCGGTCCTCCGAGTTGCACTATACAAAAAAGGGGTTGTACATTGTACATTCGACGAGCAGTCTGAGAGTATTATTTGCGCAGCGCTGTGACACCGAGTCCGGATTATTTGGACATCATCATCTGGACGGTCGTGAGGGTGGGATGAGCGCGGTGATGCGAAGCTGACGTACCTGAAGGAATTCTGTGGATGGTGGGGAAGAGTGGGTGTTAGAGAATAGGGAGGAGACGAGGAAGGCGGAGAAACGTTACCATCGTAGTTGATCTCGCCATCGCCGTCCTGGGGTAGCAGTGCATCAATACGTGCGAGCAGTAAGACTGGAGATAACGCACAACATCGGCCTCCCGTATCATCTCCTCCACCTCCCGATCGCTGAGCTTCTCCCCTGGGCACGAAACGTTATGAGTGCCTCTGGACATAACAAAGAGTCGAATAGACACGTACCAAGACTCCGCATAACCTGCTGCAACTCCGTCACACTAATGGTACCGTTCCCGTCCTTGTCAAAGACAGCAAACGCCTGCCGGATCTCCTCCTCGCTGTCTGTGTCCTGGAACTTCTTCGCCATCATTGCGAGGAACTCGTTGAAGTCGATGGTGCCGTTGCCGTCTGCGTCGACCTCATTGATCATGTCCTGCAGCTCGCTCTCGGTCGGGTTCTGCCCCAGCGAGCGCATGACGGTGCCGAGTTCAACCGTGGTGATCGTGCCATCGCCGTCTGCGTAAGGGGGACAGTCACGGTGCTTAGCGCGCACATGATGACGATAGATAACGCCGACGACGCACCCTTGTCGAAGAGCGCAAACGCCTCTTTGAACTCTGTAGGCCACGTCAGCGTCTCCCCCGACTAAATCCCGCTCATACTCACCTGAAATTTGTTCTATTGCGTTCAGGGACGGTCAGAAGCCGCATCAACAGGGATCCATCCAATACACACCTGGGGACTGTACGGAGATTAGGCATAGAACGTGCGCTAGCAAGAGGAGCGCTCACCAGCTGGTCAGTCATTGTCAAGGGTGGTGGTGAACAAAAAGAAAGTTGTGGATGTGGTTTTGTTCTGAAACGGGAGTCTGTAGATCTGGCTAAAACAGGCGGTGTTATATATAGAGCGATACGAGTGAATGGTGAAGAACAGTGCAGAAGGTCAAGGGTTGGATTACGCTCATCGTGCACAGTTTTCCTGTGCTGCGCGGAGGCGAGAGGCAAGGCAAAGGCAGCAATTCTGATTTGGAATTCCGAACAGCCTTTGCAGGCCGAAGGCTGTGGCCGGACAAATTCGGACCTTGTTTCCCACTTTCATGGCAATGAGGCTCGCGAGGTATATCGACGACCTGTATTGGCCTTTCGACGTTCTAATGGTCGTCTCGGAGCACCCCTCGTCCGTTTTCATCTCGAGATCTCACACAACTTGGACTGGATTCCCGAAAAGTTGCTGTTCCACGGCCTCAAAAAACTTCTGAACAGTCTTTTTGCAATTGCTATGCTATTCTACAGCGGCGATTCTTTGCCTTACGGGTTTATTTTTTGGTCTCTGGAGAACTCCCAAGGACCTAACTTAAGTTGCACGATCACTGGATTCTGGGCTCTTCAAGTACTCGTCATAAGTCTCAACCTAGGCCCAGCTCTTCGTCACTCAGAAGACTCACGTCGTGAATGCATCATACAACACGCGCTGCACACACCAACGTTAACTTCCGTGGGCTGTTGTATATATTCCATGGGTTGAGCGGCAATGCAACTTCAAACGGTGCTGCATCAATTTATATTTCGAAGCCTTCTACCTCCCACCTTGCTGTCCATCCAAGTCATCTGCTCCGGGTTCCCCGCATGTCTGTTATGGCACCTGGCAATCTCTCGCAACTGTTGCGTCCCGTCGCGCAAGGAACTTGCTGTCCGCAGACTCACTCGGGCTCATATTCTTTGGGGGCTTATTTTGAATGTTGTCTTTCGGTCCCTGAAACTTACAGCCACCCTTCCAATTCGTTCATGAGACGGCCGCAATATCAGCACCCAACGCCCCTCTGTGGGGATACTGCTATACAGTACAGGCTACGGGACAACGCGCCGCATATCGTGACGATACGATCCACCCCAACTCTCGCCGCTAGAATCGCCCCCTGGGCCACCCGTTTATTACTTGTAGGCAAGCTTCCAAAGAGGATGAAGGGATTTAATATTTTAGGTGACCGTTTTTCTTCAAAGGATTTGGAAGGGTACATATATACGTCGTCCACCTCGTCCACCTCCCTTGTTGGATTCCGGCTTGGAAAATTTGAATTTCCAGTCAAATCAAAGGAGGTTTGGAAGCGAGTTGTACCTGACAATTACGTATCTTGGGATCGAGAATGGTAATTGCAACGGTTGTGAGACTGCCACTTTTGGCTCGATATTTTTGATCCGCCGCTTAGAATTGAAGGGATCTGCAAGGATCTGCGTCTGGCGCTCAGTTATTATTTTACTTTTTCGAGTCGGAACCTCAGTCGGCGCACAGAGGCGTCTAGTTGATCAGAAACCCCAATGGGGTCTGACAGTGATTAAATACAGGCTGCCAGGCACCTTTGTCACTTGGCATCAGTGCAGCACGATCCCCTGTATCATCATGTCGTGATACGCGAAACGCGGCGCTGGTCATACCATCATCATGGTCTTCCCGTTCACCAGCCTGCGGAAACCAACGACGCGTCCACCACTTGTGCTCTTGGTGGGTTGGTTTGTCGGTTTGGCCCTCATACCGCGGGTTGCGGCTCAGGTGTCTGTCAACCGCACAATCGACGACACGTTCGGGGACCCCATCACTGGGCTGCACCCCACGTTCGGGCCAAACGGCTGGGACGACAATTTCTGTGGCGTATTCGCTCTCCTCACTACTCAGTGTGGCGCTGGCGACTGGGCACCCAATACTGTGAATGCATTCAACCAAACGTTCCACTTCACCTATTCGGCCAGCCAGTACCTCAGCCTTCAGTTCATAGGTACGGTGCCTTATTGTTTGCGACCACGACTCTCATCTGGGCTCTAGGGACCGCCATCTATGTTTACACCCTTGTGATCAATTCAACGCAACACAACTTGGGTCCTGAAGCAGCGTTTGGGGGAGCAGGGTTTACTGCACAGATGGACGGCGGTCAATTGGAGACGGAAGCTGGAGGAGACCTCAGCAGTTTTTCCACCCTACCGGCCTACAACGTCCTGCTTTATTCCAAGACTGGTCTAGAGAACACCACTCATAGCCTGACGATCAGGCCACTGAAGAGTGAATTATTGTTTTTCGATTATGCGGTGTATACGTCAGTGGCACAACCCATATCTCATAGAACTCAGCTCTAAACTTCTTGAATTCAGGTTCGAGGAATCTGACTCTCCCTCATCCTCTCCCTCCTCCGGCTCCTCCTCCGATTCTCTCTCCTCCGGCTCTCTCTCCTCCGGCTCTCTCTCCTCCGGCTCCTCCGGCTCCTCCTCTACCTCCTCTCCATCTCCGCCGACGCGTCCAGCAGCTTCTGGCTCCTCTTCTGCATCGTCCTCGCCGTCTGCGGTTAGCTCTTCATTTGCGACTGCCAAGAAAAAATCCCGGGGATTAGCAGGACCCATCGCCGGCGGCATCATCGGAGGCTTAAGCCTCCTCGGCGCCCTGGCGCTCCTTCTTTATTGCGCTGCTCGCCGACGCAAGACCGCAACTGGAACTTCTCCCAATTTCGCGAGCAATACGGACGAAAAGCGGCCTGCCCCTTGGCCCAAAGAGCCCATCCCACGAAATTTGACCCCCACCGCCGGCTTTATTTATGAGGGCTGGGCACCCCAGACTTGGTCCGAAGCTGCCATCTCCCTTAAATTGTCTCCTGTCGACCAAGCAACTTTCCCGTCGCCGCGAGAATCGACGTTGGAGGAGGAGGAGAAAAACATGGTCCAGGACCACCTGACGCACCACGAGGAGGCTGGGCGGCAGATCGCATTGCTGGAGCAGCAGATTCGCGATCTGACGGAGGAAGCGCGCCCGTCGTTGCCCTCGGAGTCGATGAATACCATCACACCCAGGCGACCGCCAGACCAACGCGCCAACTCACAACTGGTTGCCCAGATTAGGTCGCTGAGGGGGCAGATTGACGCAATTCGGAATGAAATGGAGACATCGGACCTCCCGCAGTATACGGCTGGAGATATTAATTAATTCCTCACGTCCGAGGTGTACGTTGTTGCTTTAGTGTATTACTTATGTACTTATACGCCAGTTATAATTACAAACTCCTGGTGTCTCTCCGTCTCCGTTGTCCAACGTATGTATGAAGTACTGCGAAGATTTGAAAGATTGAACCTGTCACGTGAATTATGTTCAATTCTTTTCTTCGAGGCTCTTCGCTCCAGACCATTCCCGATCTGAGGAGTTAGCTTCATAGAATAGCTGGTATTTATTTTCAGCCGTGGATTTGGATTCGGCCGGCGTAAATATGTGTATCGTCACCTTGCGCTCGGCCAGGAAAAATCACCTATTTCCGCTGTTATCCTTTCCATGCGAGACCGTCTATCTGTCGACGAAGTCCGCTGGCACAAACTGCCGCCGCGCGTCCACAGATTCTCCAGTGCTCCGAGCCGTTGCATATAAATGCACACATCGTCCAGAAATTCGACTGCGTGGAAAAGGTTGGATTCGATCACATCTCACATCGTTCCCCCAAGACTCGACGAATTCTACCGTGAGGCGACATTTTTGAGGCAGATATCGGATATTTCCTTCGAACGTATTCAGTTCACCTGGTTAAGACATTGAATGATTTTCCCCTGAGATTTTTGCGTGACCTTCTTTTGAATGACGGACGACCTTTCACAATTGCGGGATCTCTGCACGGAATCTGCAGATTTTGAGGATTTATTTTGTAGGATTTGGAATTTCTAGCCTGAAGACAGCTGTAGCGCAGGAGAAGCCTCTCGAATCTGATTGGGTTGGCAAAGATTTAGGACCGTCGGCAAGGAAAAGCAAGGAGTTAACTGCGCACAATGCGCAGCACGAGACGCCAGACCAGTCCGAGAGAAGGGCTTTGTCAACTTGCGCCAGGACGTCATACCATTGGCCGTCCCGACTCTCCCGACTCCCATAGGAACTGCCGACGTTGAATATAGTATACGTACATGTACCGACCGAGGTAGGAAGTGACTCGAGATTTTCTTTGGATTTTCTGCCAGTGCATTTCAGACCAAAATTTTCTGAAATGAACTGGATCAACGCGAGTGCCGTGGGTTCATCGTCGGACACGGTCGAACAGTGGTAGAACACGATGGAAGTCGAAGTGAAAGATGCGTGACTCAATCTGAATAGCCGGGTATCGCCGAGCAATCAATCTACTTGGCGACTGACCACAATCTGGTCTTACCCTTCTCCACCACCGCAACATGGCCGACCAGCTTGTGTGTCCCAATTCTTTACTTGTCCTCGAGTATCTTACTGACTAGTCATTTCAGTCCGAAGGTACGTGCAACACATCTCAGCAGCTCCTTTGGTATTGATTCTTGTCCGTTCGCTAAGAGCAAATCTCCGGTGCGTATACTGTGGGATCGCGGAGGACACACTAACCACCTCCACAGAATTCAAAGAGGCGTTCTCGCTGTTCGACAAGGGTGCGTGCGGTGTTGTGTAAAACTCCTTGGTTAATCTCCTTTCTCTTGTGTAGACGGCGATGGCACCATCACCACCAAGGAGCTAGGCACCGTCATGCGTTCGCTGGGGCAGAATCCAACGGAGGCGGAGCTGCAGGACATGATCAACGAAGTCGACGCCGACGGAAACGGCACCATTGACTTTCCCGAGTTCCTCACTATGATGGCGCGCAAGATGCGCGACACCGACAGCGAGGAGGAGATCAAGGAGGCGTTCAAGGTCTTTGACAAGGACGGGAACGGCTACATCAGCGCTGCTGAGCTGCGGCACGTCATGACGAATCTGGGGGAAAAGCTCTCGGACAATGAGGTCGATGAGATGATTCGCGAGGCGGACGGTGAGTGCCACTTGCTGCACGCAATACTGTACTGACTCACTGCCCGCAGTCGACGGCGACGGTCAAATCAACTACGAAGAGTTCGTCAAGGTACGATATGCTGCCATTTAATGACTTGATCCATCTAATCCCACACCCAGATGATGCTTTCGAAATAGTGCGGCGTAGATATGAAGTTAACACCTCGAACTTTTTAGTGTACAGTATACCGTTCTTCAACTACTTACCTTCCAATTTTGTATCGGTAAAACGCGGAGGATACAAAATACAAAGCGTTTATTTTTCTTCCACTTCAATAATCAATTTACTCAAGCTGGAAAGCCCCCAGTCTCGAGCGAGTCCGGCAGCGCGTTTGGCCCATCTCCACACCCCGCCGCCGCCGCAGCGTCCGCATCGCTGTACACCTCGATCTCGATGCTCCCGCCTCCGACGACGTCATCAAAGTCGATCCAGCACAAACTAGGGCTCGGTGCGCCATTGATCGTGATGCTCTTCACGAATACGCTCGCGCCGGCAGGGGGCGTCGCACCAAGCCCCGCCTTGTCGAAGCCGTTGACGGTGAAGGAGGTGCTCGTGCCGAGGAAATCATTGCGTATTGTGTACGCGGATAAGAGCGGCGAGCCGATGAGCAACTGCTTTGACGCGGCGACGGGGTAGAGCCCCAAGAGGTGGAACGTCAGCAAAGCCGCCATAGCACCTGAATCCTCATTAGTTCCATCCATTGCCAAATCTTCATTGCCACATACCTGAGTCGTCGTTGCCCGGTATACTTAATTGTGCGCGTCAGCTCGCCCATTGCTAGGGTTGAAATAATTGGCAAATGGACGCACCCGCCGATTCCGGTGTTAAAGTTCTCGTATACGACGTTGCGGACGCGCAGCGCGGTCAGATCGGGGCGATTGGCGTAGTGGTATGCCCATGGCACCAGGAACCCTGGTTCGTTCCCAGCGAGGAAGTATGGCTCAGCGAAGTAGTGGTCCCTGCACCATCGATTAGCTTTCCGCTCCGTGTATATAGGCGTTGGCGACGTACACACGGGCAACAAACGTATCGGGACCGCCCATCAGCTTGACGAGCGTCGCCATCGAATGGGGCGCGAAGAAACTGTATTCCCAGGAGGACGCTGGCATCATCGCATAACATGAGTGGATCATACGGCGCCGACAGACACAAACTTACATTCGTAGAAACCAACGTTGTTGTCCGTCCCACGCGCACAGGAGTGCCCCACGGGGTCGACAGGACTGCACGCATTCGGCGGGCTGTATGCGAAGGTCCCGTTCTGCCCAAGAGCAAACACATACACATGTCGGCGTTTTGAAACACGCAGGAGGAAGCAGGGAACGCACAGGATACCGCCGCTGCGCAAAGCCAGAGAAGCCGTCGCTTGTGACGGTCGGGTCCCACATATTCACAAAATTCATTGAGCGGTTCGAGTATTGCACTACGTCGCCCGGGCTCTTCTTGAGTGCGATGGCCGCCTGCCGGACAGCAAAGTCGCCAAGAGCGTACTAGAAGTCGTTAGCCATCCATGTGGATAGAGCGATAAAATGTACTATTCACCTCCCACGCCCTAGACGCCTCGCGCGTGGGTAGTCCCGTCGCGCCCGAAGGGTCGACCCAGTCCGTCGGTATGTACCCGAACGTCTTCCATGCGGTGTTCTGTCGTCCAACGGTGTACCAGTTCGGCGGCTACAACCCATTAGTTCCGAGTAGGGAACCCTAGAAAACAGGGCTGTACCGTGTTCTCCGCCGTGTCCACCAGAGCTTGGTACAGATCGTCGATAGGTACCCCCAGTTCTGCCGCACGGGAACCGTACTTGACGGCAAAGTCGCCGAGTGGGATCATCCCGTCGTCCCCGCCTTGAACGTAGCCACTGAGACGCGTGTAAGTGAGATAATGAAATCATAGATATGAACGAACGCACGCTTTGGTATTTGAGCGACATTCCGGAATAAACCCAGTGTTCCGCCAGCCATCCACGTACGCGCTTACGATCCCGCCCCACTCGACGGGATCGAGGATGGAGAGAAGGGGATGGACAGTGCGGAAGGTGTCCCAAGAGCTAGACGGTGATAAGTGTCGGCACCGCCCTTAGGCTCTCCATGACGCACCAGAAAAACGCGTCATAGAAAGGATACGGCGAGTCCCAGTAGGGGTTCTCGTCTGTCAAGTTGGCCGGAACCAACGAAGCGCGATAAAGCTGCGAAGGTGCTCAGCATGCGACCCGACACAGCGAGGTGCAAGCAAGCCGCTCACAGACGAGTACAGCAATTCCACAACAGTCGCGTCCTCGACAGTGGTATCCACTGCTACGCGCGACAGGACGTTCTCCCACGCACCGGCCGACGCGCTCTGCACATTGTCAAAATCCCAATCCGGCACCTCCGCCTCCGCATTGGCACACGCCTGGTCCGAGCTGAGGAATGACACGCCAAAACGCGCAAGCACGGTGGTCGAGTTGAACGAGATCAGGGCGCCGGCCTGCTCGGGCGACACGCTGTTACCCCAGGGGAAGTCGAGGCCTGTCGAGTTGGCGGTGATGTTGATCTTGCTAGGAGACGTGAGGTTGGCTGACTGATACGTGCCGAATTCAGTTATAGGCTGCGACTGCACGTCTGCGGGTGGCAAAAAGTCGTAGCAGCCGAACACGGTGTAGTTCGAGGGGCCGTAGCTCTGCAAGCATGTACGTGAGGATGGAAAGGCGCCATTAGGAAAGGTGAACTGACTTGCAAAAATGTTCCGCCGAGTTTCACGTTTCCGGACGGAGTGACGGAGATAGATCCACCCTCGAAGGAACGTTGCAAGTCGTTCGTCAGGTCAATGACGACGTGGTTTGGGCCTGTGGTCGGGTATGTGAAGCGGATTAGACCTGCTCTCCTGGTGGAGGTCGTCTCCAATTTAATGTTGTTGGTGAACGTGGTGGTGAAATAACCGGGTTGAGCAGCTTGAATTGAACGATTCAAGAAGTGATTACTACTCAAGCCAAAGATACTGACCGTCCGCTCCTGCTGCGCGCAAAGCTGCGCGGGCAGTGATTCCCACTGGACAAGAGGCAAAGGTGCAGTTTGTTAACGGAAATAGTGGGAATATCCCGTAGCCTCCGTTGGTGTTTCCACCGGTTCCCTCGTCGTGCATGAGGGAAATCCCAGTAATCGAGCTATTGTCGTGAATGTATCCTGCTTGTCTAGCATTTCGGTTAACTCAGGTGAAGTGGTTGAAGCTGGGACAGTTGGTTCACCTCGGAGCTGTACTGACGTCGATACCGACCTAAGATGATATGAGCAGTCAACCCAAAATGCGAAACGATAGTCTGACTTTTGCCATGGCATGAGGAATTGCTGCCCCTGCGTCGCGGGTTAGAAAGAATGCAACAATGGGAACAGGACACGGACCAGGAAAGGCATTTCCTCCACTACCACCATTCGCGCCAGTCTCGGTGCCAATGAACAAATTCACCAAGGAGGTTAGCTCAACGGCATTCGCGTGAGCAGCCAACGTCGCGCAACAGAATAAAATTTGAGATACTGAGAGCGCCATCGCGCACGCCAAGGCTTCAAGTTCGGGGCCACGAGAGGAGGGTTTTTATACATCCGGATAGAAGGCTCGAAAAGTCAAGTTTCCGAGAACACTTCTGAACAGGTCCACATGAAATGCCGCACGTGGTGAAGCTCATCCGACTGCAAATGATTGAATTGATTGTTCTCGCCGATCGCAGTATGCTCTCCGATTAAAATCTTCGGGGCCTTAGGGATTGGCGTAGGATTGGCGTGTGCTGGGTTGTTCACGGGGATACCTGGACGGAAGGAGGCCTGGAGGAGGAATTTAGATAATGCGCTCGAATTCCTTCATTGCCGTAACACTACCCAGTCTCTACAAAGAACTTCAAGAAGAATGTCAGGGACCAGGGTCCAGTCAAACCTGGATATTTTCAACGCACGTTCGGCCCCGCAAGACTGGAATAACTCTCCAACCTTTCGCAATGGAAAGTCCAATGTACGGCACACCAAGCGGAACAGATTCGAACCATAGGAAGTCTGGTGGGCCCAGCACAATTACGCTTCCTCAAGACTAGAATATGCGATGTGCCATTGGCCTGAGATTGCGGAACCGTAAAATTGAGAAACAAGTTGGAAATCGGTTTGCGCCGAGATTGTCGTTGTTGTCCATGAACGGCATCAAATTTGATGTGCGCCAAAATAGACTCCTCCACCGTCCCAAAAGAGGAAATGTACGTCATACGCGTCATTGGTCGTTGGCCGCCGTATAAAAGGTATTGGAATTCAATGTAATATTTCGGCAATACAACCATGTCTACCTCCACCCAAACACAAACTCGCACGTCTTCCAACGTCGCTAATATCGACGGCACGCACCCCGCTGCCGCTGGCGCCAACACCCAACCCGACGCGACGAAGACGAAGCCAGACAACGAGCCCGAGGCAACCAAGAAAGAGAATGTTGACGCAGATCACCTCGATCCCATATACCCCGAACAGAAACACGCCGGCAAAGTGGGCCTTGGTCCGAATTATAACCAGGGAGCGGTAGGTTTACCTGCAGCTCGTCGTATGCACTTTCGCTGATTACATGATTCAGGGATTCTTAGACAAGATAACTGGGATAAAGGAGCAGGTGATGGGCAAAGTTACACACAATCCCGAACTCGCCAACACAGGCCATGATCGTATGACCGGCGAATTGAAGCACAAAGAACTAGAGGAGGATGCCGTGAGTGTTTTGGACCGATATGTATTTGCTGCCCATTTCTGAGTTGTTGCATTAGAAAGCTGACCCATTCGCGAATCCCGACGAAAAGAAGCAGAAAGCGGACAATACTACCTCTGGCACCACCAACACTAAAGCATAGATCAGAATACAATGCAATTTGAATACTTGTAAACCACAATAATATTTTGTACCAGTACATCTATCCATCTTCGGAAGGCCAGACTCAGAGATTTGAAGCCATAAAGACATAGTACAGTGTCGTAACAGTCGGAGTTGTATGACCGAAATATTAACCATTGAACTTGTGAACATTGACCGACCTTGAATCGATCAATCGCCCAGACCCACTGAATATTATTCACAGGCGGACTTCCGTGCCTTCGAGAGAGGTCAATTAGCGCGAAATTCAATAAGCCGGCGTTGAGTGTGCGTACTTACTAGATTGCAGCTAAAGGGTGCTCACATCTTCTACTGCGAGCTTTCTGGCGAATGGCGTTTTCTCCGACAATGGAGCCAAAGAAGGGTTTGCTCAACTGTTACGGGCGGATGGCAGTCGGTAATTTCGGGCGTGGTTGGTGAAAAGATTCAAAAGAAACCGTAAACAACGCGCCTTGAAATAATTCCATGAAGTATCAGCCTTGAGTCTTCGTCATGTCCTTCGTAGTGAACGGGGTTTCCTACTTGCAGGCCAATGTGGACTTGCGCAACGTTGACAACTCGGTTCTCAACCCTGGTGAATTCGAACCTTTCGGTTTGTTCCGATAGTTGGCAGTCGGCCACCTTGACGCCGAAGTACTCGATGGGGAAGGTTTATGCTGCAAACCTCCCATGTGGTTCCTTCCAAAGCATCATGATGAGGATGGTTCCCAAGTGGTTCCTGTCACTTTTCGGAGGCCACGGCGAACACGAAGGCCTAGGAGCTTGACAGGCAATCGCATAGCCCATGGCCAGGCAGGCTGTAATATGACGTCTGTGGCTTCCAGTGGACAACGGCAAAAACGGCCGGTAGTGCGGTAAATGCAGCAATAAATCGGGTTTTGCCATTGAAGGCGTCAATAGTATCCGCAGCGTACTGTATGTTGCTAGGTGATGTTCCTTGGCGAAAATTTACTGTATCACAAAAAACTGAAGCAAAGTGGAATTCGAACCGGATGCGAGTAGGATGACAAAAGGCTGGCGAAGAGCGGCGAAAACACAAGTGAGGAATGGCAGGAGGTAGATCATGGTTATAACCAAACTGTGAATCCGTTTCGGGGAGCGCAAGTCACACACATCACGCCATCTCCATCGGCCAAAAATTGGAAAGTCTCTTGATCTCGTCTCCTACGCCGCTACTCTAGTTCCCTTCAAATCTGCCACATATTATCGGCTCCGCGCCCACGACCTTCGTTTTTCTGTAGTCTTTATATGCCGCGATGTCTGTCCGCGGTCACAAACACTCTGGTTCTGTAGTCGTCCAGAACCAAAAGGCACATCTCGCCAATGCCTACAACGAGCTCGGCAAGGAGCTTTCATCTAGCAAAATCCGTGTCGTGGGTAACTACACCCTGGGCAAAGTTATCGGCGAGGGTATGTGCGAATTACTAGTGATGTTATGGGCTTAGCGCCAGACCACGCCATCCTTTGGTTCTGGCTGTCCTGGGGGCTTCTGGCTGGTCGATTGGCTGACTCTCCTGGCTTGGCCCTCAAGAAATCCCGGCTAGAGTGTCAACAGTCACGCCAGGTGTTTTAACCCGAGTCTGGCGCTACTCGCCGAAAACATCACTACGAGTTGTTTACAGCGTTGCTCACTTGGTGTCTAGGTGCATATGGCAAGGTGCGTATGGGCGTGCACCGGCTCACCTCTGTGCGCGTCGCCATCAAGCAAATCCCCAAGGCCATGTCCGCATCTCTCACCCGCGAGATCCACCACCACCGCACCCTCCACCACCCGCATGTCACTCAGATGTACGAGGTCATCGCGACTGAAAACTCCATCTGGATCGTCGCAGAGCTCTGCTCCGGCGGCGAGCTTTTCGACTACCTCGTCGAGAAGGGTCGCATCGCAGAAGACGAGGCCAAGATCATTTTCGGCCAGCTGTGCCTCGCGGTCGGATATCTGCACGACAAGGGCATCGTGCACCGCGACTTGAAGCTTGAGAACGTGCTACTCGACGAGCGCTGTCGCGTCAAGCTCGGTGACTTTGGGTTCACAAGGGAGTTTGAGAAGGGCGCGCTGATGGAGACATTCTGCGGGACGACCGGGTATGCGAGCCCCGAGATGTTGCAGGGCCGCAAGTACCTTGGGCCGGGTGCGTTCGGCGGCGTGCATTTTTCATCTACTGAGGCTCGCTGCAGAGGTGGACATCTGGTCCCTCGGTATCATCCTGTATTGCCTGCTCACTGGCACCCTCCCCTTTGACGACGACGACGAAGACGTCATGCGCCAGAAGATTATCATTGGCGAGTTTGAGGACCCAGAGTGGCTTTCGGTCGGTGCGTAGCATTTCTTTTCTCTTTCCACTTCATCTCTGAAACTTCTTCAAACAGAATCCCGCGACTTGTTAAAGAACATCCTCCAGCAGGACCCCACGAAGCGCCTTCCTATTTCACAGATTTTAATGCATGCGTGGTTTACGACGCCCACACCCCTCGTCCGCGCTGACACCGCAGACACTGTCGACTCGTCGCACTTCTCCTCCACGACAGACGCCTCGGACACCAACTCCGAGTCGAACCGCCTCTTCGCCAACGACACTGATGTCTATTCCTCCACACCTACGACCCCCGACGAGCCTGATTTCAAGCATGATGACAATGGTCCCGCGATCCACCGCACTGCCAGCGAACTCACCATCCGCAAAGCGGACCTCGAAACATTGCACACCAAGTTATCCGCCCCTGCGACACACCCCGGGACGGTGCCCGAAGAAGACGACACGGAGCTCTCCCCCTCCGCGCCGCCGAGGATGCTTTCGTCTCTGTCATTATCATCGAAAGTTCCCCCGCCGCCTGTCACGCGCACCCCCGCGCGCACGAAGAGGCGCTCCGTTTCGTCCATCCAGAACTCCGACTCCGACGCCGATGCCGGCGACGAGACAATGGAGATCCTCACCCCCGACTTCTCCGCCTCCGCCGACGCCTCGGATTCCCAGCAGGCCGGGACGCATGGGATGAATTTTGCGTCCTTGCTCAGCTCGCCCGCGCCCGTCATCTTCTCCACCCCCCTCGAGAGGGAGCTCCTGAACACCCTCAGCGGCCTCGGATTCGACATCGCGCAGATCGTGCACAGTGTGTTGAGTGACGCGTGCGATGCGGCGGGGGCGGTATGGTGGATGTTGAAAAGGAAGGCGGAGAAACGGGTCATGGAGCAGCGGCTGCAGGACGCGACTCTCAGCTCGAGTCCCGCTTTTGGGAGCGAGACAAACACTGAAGTGCCTGCTGGCGCTGCCGGGCAGAAGAATGCTGCGGTGCAGACGGAGCCGGTGTATTCGCATTTGATTCTGGAGCCGAGGAGTGGGCTTCCGCAGCTCGCGTTCGTGCCCCCCACGCCGACGGTGCCAGCGGGCAGACCGGTTACACCGCCCCGTCCAGAGAGAATGCTGAGCCCCGTGCCATCTACGACGACGGGCGAATCGAGTGCGTCGAGGAGCCACCCGGTGACGCCTGCGAGCAGCGTGAAGGATAAAGACCGGCTGGAGGGGAGCGGAAGCGCGATAAGCACGAAAGGAAGGAAAGGGAGGTCGGGCAGCGTCAGTATAATGCAGGTATGCGACTGAGATGATTATTCTATTCTTCTATTTTGGCTTGAACTAACACGCAATTACCCAGCGGGCGACGACAGCAGCACTTGAGGCGGCGGGGCTTGTGAGGAAGAAATCGAGCGAAGCGGTCAAAGATAAGGAGAGAGAGAAGGAGGAGAAGGCGTCGCGCGAGCCGGAACGCAAGGGCAGCACGGGGACGACGGGCGATGAGACAAGGAGCTCGCACGGGAGCGGGAGCTACGGACCCGCGACAGCGTCGAAGTTGACCAAGTCGCCGCCCTTACGGCCGTCGAAGGATCACAAGGTCCCAGAGCCCTCGACGCCGCCACCGAACGAGGACCTGCAACACCCGCAGCCGGTGATGGGTTCTCCATGGGCTATGCTTACCCACCACGGGCAGTCGCGCGATTCGCTGTCGCAGTCGCACCATGGCCACGCGCCGCCGACGCCAGCAAATTCACCTGGGGTAAGCAGTGCGGAGGTTCGCGCGTCGATGTCCACGCCCAACTTTGGGAACGGGGAGGAGACCGTCAAAGCGGGCTCGGGCTCCCACCGCCACCGCGCGAACCTGCTGACGGCGTTCCGGCTGTGGTTCAACGAAGATAGGAAGGGGAAGCGCAAGCAAGGGCAAGGGTCGGCCGCAGCGGAAGTGGGGCCGTCTGGGAGTAGCCCGACGGTCGGCAAGCTGCAGAAGCCGACTTCGTATGGCCGCGGCGCGGGTCTACCCAAGGCGTATAGCACTACGTCGGTCAAACGGCGGACAAGTGCATCGAGTGGGGCAGGGAAGTACGTCCAGAACTCCAAGGGACATCGTTCGCGGCCGTCGGCATCCTCGAGGCGTTCCAGCAGCGTCAATTCGCGGCGGTCTTCGATTGCGTCCGTGCAGATGATCGTACTCGATTCGCCAGCGCCGGTGCCGGGGCGGCGGTCGTTTGGCAGCCATACGCCGAATTCGGAGCGAGAAGGCTACTCATCGCGGCCGTCCTCGATCCGAAGCTTCTCAATGCAGCGGCACCGCAAGTCGCCGTCGGCGAGCTCGTCGGGGTCGGCGAATATGCGCGCTACGTCGCCGATGGAGAAGTACCACCGCCGCCAAGGGAGTGGGTCCTCGACGAGGGTGGTAAGACATGTGCAAACGACGACCACTACCACGAGCGGCAGACGTCCGCCGCACGTCCGCTCGAATTCAGGCGCGTCGTCGACACATTCACCCGCGTCATCGCGCCCGACGTCGTTCTACGAGCAGCCACAGCTGCAGCGGTCAAACTCGGACGTGGAGGGTTATCGTACCGGTTCGCCATTCAAGTCAAACTCGCGACCGAGTTCACGCGCAAGAGCCTCGTCGCGGGAAGGATATACGACTACAACGACGAGCACGACATTCATCGCCCAGAAGCGCACCGGCGCATTTACGTCGCCAAGCTTCACTGGCTCCATCGGGCGCACAAGCTGGAAGAAATCGTGGGGGCTTGAGCCGCCTGGATGGCAGTCGCGTACTGCGCATCTGCCGATCGAGGTGCTCGCGATGTCGCCAGTTTCTGACGCGACGACCCTTCGGGACGTGTTCTCGGGCGGTGGGCGGGCGGGGCTGGGACTCGGCGCGGTGGGTGTGGGAAGCGCGGGTGACGAGAGTGACTGGGTGGATGAGGACGATGACATCCCCGCTTTTGCGGGCGGCCTGGGGCAGATGCCGACGTCGATGGCGGGATCGTCGTTGTCGCACCATCCGTCGTCGGCCCCCATCGAGACTGTAACGCTGGCGCCCGCACCACGAGGTCATCGGCCGAGCAAGCGCACGAACCGGAGCGGGTCTGGTTCGTCCACGTCGTCCGACCGAGGAGGTGGTGGGGCTCGGCAGGGTTCTAAAGCTGGCCACTCACCTTCGGTCAGCTCGACTCCATTACCGCCGGAGAATTCTCTTTATGATTCTGCGGCGCGGAGGCAGCTCCCTCCAGGGCGGAGCGGCCAGGCATTCCGACAACCTATCCAAGAAGAGGACGAGGGAGAGGAGGAGTAGATGCTCGTATGTGTTTCTCTCATCGCTGTGCCATTGTTTCTTCTTTATGTCTTTTCTCCCCCGGAGACTCTTCATATTTAAACTTATGATGAACACGAACACTAACTTGGACTGGTGGTGACTCCTGGAAATTATATCTGTCATCTTTAGACACATCTTTGCACGTATGTACTTACTCTACATATTTCTTATACTGTAGAGTTTCGCTCAATTCGAGACGTATGTGACGCGTGACCGCGAGATATGAACTTTGGTTTTCATAAATTCAGAAGGTTGAGCGTGACACGAGAAAAAAATTCATAAATGGTCTCAAAATGCCCGAGAACCTTCCAGGAACTTGGGGAAACATGGAATATAAATGCAGAACAAGTCTAGTTAGTCGCTGTGCAAAAATTCAGCAAGCCGTCCAATGCGTATAATATCAATAATGATCATCACTACTTTGGTACACCGCTCCGCCGATAAATACATTCTCAAGGTCCCGGAGAGGGCATAGAGGCTCTCGCTGCCCCCGAGCAGCCTCCCAGGCTCCTGTTCTGACCAAACGCGCTCGCGCGCGCAAAAATTGGACCTTTTAGCTGTCTCCGGGCAAATTTCGTGACTTTTTTTGGGACATTCATAAATCCCCTCGGTGACCCGTGACAGGTATGAAAAAATTCATAAATTTTGGGCAGCGTGACGCGTGACTTATGAATTGAGCGAAACTCTACAGTACAGTAGGAACGAGGTATGCAGTGACATGCACACTTATAACTTCGAGACGCCGTGAAAGACCCTTGAAGGGTGCAGGAAGTATCCTAATACCTCTGAATAGCATACATTTCAGCAACGATACAAATCATTCAGTGTTGCGCGCGATGGATAAATAGACACCAGTTCAATAATCTTCATTTTCTTCTTCCTTAACCATGGCGCCCTCAAAGCCCCATCGCATACCCACAGCCTGAGATGCACCGAAATCCGCGTCCACGCTCGCTCGCGGCTTGAAACTCTCGCGCCTCGCCCGGCTCGCCTTCGCAGCTATGCTGCCGCTAGCATACCTCCCTTGAGCGCTATACGAGGACGCCGCGCTCGAAATGGACGCGGTGGAGATCGACGCAGACGCGCTCCGCATTCCGCCATACCCCGTCGTCGGGCCCCGCCCATGCCCAAGCGCATGATACTGCGCCTGGTTCCCCACCCCCGGCTTGGGAATCCCAAACGGCGGCGGCGCATGCGCTCGAGTTCGGCCCGGAATTCCGGTGGGTGTTACGCGACTTAACGGGATCTTCGACGGCGACGAATTGTGAGGGACGCCGTTCCCGCCACGATTTGCGCCCAGCGGCGCGGGTTTGCTGAACCCATAGTTCGGCGTCACTGTATCCGT
Organism: Mycena haematopus; assembly: GCA_029281435.1. Classification (NCBI taxonomy): domain Eukaryota; kingdom Fungi; phylum Basidiomycota; class Agaricomycetes; order Agaricales; family Mycenaceae; genus Mycena; species Mycena haematopus. The sequence continues at coordinate 54,032 of JARJCV010000153.1, read as the reverse complement.
GCGCGCCCGCTTGGTCGGCTGGGAGTTGCTATTCCCGGGTGCAGGGCGCACGGCGGGGGTAACTACGCCCGACCGTGGTGCATACGCGCCGAGGGGCGTTGGAGTCGTCGCACGCGCGGGGACGCTCGTGGCCCGGCCCGAGGGCGATGGCTTGCGTTTGCCGTTGGTGTTGTTGCCAGCGTTTTCCTGATCCGCCGCGCTCATGGTCTGCATGAGTATGTGCAGGATGCTCTGGCCGTGAACCAAGAAGGGGCAGCCCGCCTCGTGTTCCCAGGCTGGGATGCTCGTCAGGAGGTCTTGTTCGAGCTGGGGATAACTTTTTTTAGTGTACGATGCGCTAATGAAGACGACGCGTACCCTGGGCTTTTCCTTGGACACTCGTTTGCGCATCTTCTCTTCACGCAACAGACGCCCGGGGTCTCGCGCTCCACGTCCAAGGAGTCTTGTTTGGTCGGACGCAGCTGCGGCTAGCTCCTTCTCTTCTTCACAAATGTCGAAATATCGCTTGATTGCTGCAAGCAACGGTGCCTTCATCCGTTTCTCCTCCTTCAACCGCTTGATTTCGCCCTCATGGACGGTCAACAGCTCTTCCGTATGCTCGTCTAAAGATGAAGTCAACAAGGCACTCAAAAGAGCGGGAACAAGACCGACCATCGAAGAACGGCGCCCATTGTCCTCTTTCCTCTTCACCCACCATCAGCTCATCCCACAGTTTCTCAATCTCCTCTCGAGCACTCCCCACGAAGGCGCCCATTCTTTCGCGTTTCAATTCAAGCATTCGCTCCAACTCGTCTTCGTATTCGCCCACCGTCTCTTCTGTGCTCCCGCGATGTGCCTCCACAAATGCGTCCATGTCCGCGTCGGAAACGCCCAGACGCCTCCAAAGACCCTCGAGCTGATCGTACATCGCCTGGATATGCGCTTCTCTTCGGCGTTTAGTGTCCTCCAACGACGCGCGCAAGTCCATGGCCCATGTTATGAGCGTGTGTGTCGGCTCGACTTCTAAGCGTGGGGGCGTGTCTGGGGGCAAGGACGCGGCTTGGTCGATGAAGTCAGCGAGGATACGGTAATGCGCCGCTTCCGTGGCGCTGGGGGTTAGAAAGGGATCTTCGATGCTGTGCATGCTAGTGCTGGGAGAGCACGAGTCGTCAGAGATGGGGGGCGCGATGCCTAGTTCTGTGTACAGCCAATCGATTTGGATGAAGGTATCGGAGAGATGGGCGAGGCGTTTGGCCTACTACAGAGTTAGCAAGAATGGTTGGTTTGAGTGGCAACTGACCACTTCACCCTTGCCGCGGACGAGTTCCTTCTCGAGCTTGGAAAAGCGCTCCGGAGTGACGTCCCGATATTCGCCGTCATCCACGATGTCCGGGCAAGAGAAATCAGGCCCCAGCGTCCGCAAAAGCATGCTGAGACGGTTTCCCAATGTCGTTAGCTGTTCAAGTTTCGTGTGATATAACTTGGGGAAAATCAGCGCGTCTTCCAGCACCGGTCAATTTAGCGCACCTGTCTGAGTTTCCCGTGGTATTCTGTGACCATCTCGTACCTGACTGGGAGGACCTTCTCTTTCCGCAGCTCTCCAAGGCTGCTGCCGGTAGCTTTGACATTCCCCCCGAGCGCCTTTGCGTAATGGGCGCACTCCGCCTCAATGGCTCCGCATTTTTCGATCCAACTTTCCACTTCTCGTCTTCGCAAGTCTATCTGGGCCTCTACTCTGCGCATGAGCTCCTGCTGGAGGGTCTTCATCTCATCTTCCAACGCTGAAGGTGGGAGGCCGAGCTGGGCATGTAGCGCCGGTAAGTGGGTATGTAGTGGATCGAGAAGAGTTGTGAGCGTTAACGGTGAACCCAAAGACATGGCGGAGGAACGAGGAGCGGTGTGACGGTGTCACAATCTGGCGCGCTCTCAACATGTCACGTGTTCGCGACGATCTTGGCGTTCGGGAGTCGGGTCCGGGAGTCGCCGAGCCGCACTCGCTCAGTCTTCAATACGATCGACGAAATCTCAGTGGATTGAAACGTCTGTCTACGAGAGACTGGGCTCTCACGTCTTCAAAAAAATTGACTGTGTAAATACATAGATTTTTACATTTCTTGAAATTGTGATACATGTCACTCATGGCTGCGCTAGAAAGCAGCCTGAGCAGCAGTCCTCTCCGCGACCGACCCTCGCGGCTCCCATGTTTTTGTATGAGCCACTTCCTCCCTCGCACCATCATTCTTGGGCATACCCCACGCCCCTCCTCCGGGCGTCTCAATTGTCAGCCGATCCCCTTTGCCCATCCAAACTGTGGCCTTCCCGCCGATGTTGATATACCGCTCCTCAAGCCCGCCATTCTCCTCTATAAGGTCCTTGTCCTCCTTGCGCAGCTTCTTGATCCATGTGTTGCGTCCCAGTGCGCCGGGGCCGCCGCCCTCCAAGCCATAGGGTTGGCGAGTTCGCCTCTGCAATACAATAAATATAGGATGCGTAGTGTGAGCGGGAAAGGCGGGCTACGTACTTCGGAGAGTATCGATACCTGCATGGGCTCGAGCACCTCCAGCTCGCGCACGACACCTTCGCCGCCGCGGAACTCTCCCTTCCCTCCAGACCCTTGTCGGAGTGCGAACTGGTGGATGATGACGGGGTACCGCCGTTCGAGGATCTCCACGTCACCTAGTAATTCAGGGTCAGCGTAACATGTCGATACCCCATAAATATTCAAGGCGTTACCTATCCTGGTATTGGTAATATGTGTGTGCACTCCGTCCGTCCCATGCCAGCCAGGTCCAGCGCCGGAGCCACCTGCGATCGTCTACAGAAACCACAGGACCATAAGCTTGGACACAAATTCGAAATTATAGATTGAAGATTACCTCGTAGTATCCCCAACCAGCGATGTTATTTCCATCTTTGTCCTTCCCACCCGCTCCAAAGGTCAGATTGCTGGTGGCGATTCATTAGCTGGCTCGTCGACAACGAATGAACACAATCGTACTTGGTGCAACCCTGGCTGGCTGCTGCGGCGTGGAAAGCCTTCAGAACAACATCCACAATGCGCTGTGACGTCAGGACGTTCCCGCCGCAGACGGCTGCTGTGCGGGACGGCGAGAGGAGGGACTTTGGAGGTATCTTGACTGCGTTTTGTGAGTATAAATCGATCTACCCCCATCTCTATCAAGACGCACTCTCTAGCGGGACGAGACACCCTGCGTTGAGCGGGATATCGAGATCCAGCATCGCGCGCATGCAGTAGATCACGGCGGAATGCACCACAGATATAGGGGCGTTTAGGTTTCCACGTACTTCGCACCCTGTGCCGGAAAAATCCAGCACGGCAGAGCCGTCGGACTCGGTGATGTCGACCTTGAGCTGGATCGGGGAGCCGTCGTCGAGGTAATCGACCGCCTCGAGAGTGGTCTTGCCTGTCCGTTTCACGACGTCGCGCAAGAGATTCCGCACAGACATCTCGGCGTTCGCGCGAATGTGATACATGTATTCTTGTACCGTCGCCAGTCCGTAATCTTCGACGACTGCCATGCAGACTCGTTAAAACGGTGTACAGCCCATTGAAAGTGAGTCGTACTTGCGTGGATAAGCTGGATGCCTTTGTGGTTGGCGGCAATTTGCTGTGGAGGACCATGTCAGTCCTCTGAATGGATATAAAGGTTGTCGCACATACAGCCTTGAGATCGCTCTCTACGTCGCGGATGTTTCGGCACCCAGAGCTGCCGGGATATTGGCTCGGTTTGTCGACCATATACTCAATTAAGCCCTTGCGATCGAAGATTCCGCCGTCGACGATCTTGAAGCTGACAATTTCTGCGCCCTCCTCGAATATATTCACTGAGGTGGGAGGCATCGAGCCCGGGAGAATTCCGCCAATGTCGGCATGGTGGCCGCGCGACGCGGTGAAGAAGATTATCTCCTTCGATGTGGAATCGAAGACAGGTGTGATGATAGTTATGTCTGGCAAGTGGCTGCATTCCGAAGGAAAATATCATAACCAGCGATGAAGAAGGCTGCTCGCACTCACGAGCCACCTGCATGGGGGGAGTTGGTCATGAGGACGTCGCCCTCCTTCAGCGCCTTTCCATATAGATTCATTTGATACTTGACTGCGCTATCATAGCTAGTCAAGACAGTGCTTGATAATGCGACTGGACAGAACGCACAAGCTCATGGACCCAAGATGAATCGGGATAAACGGGGCGTTCGCAACCAAGTCGCCATCTGGGGCGAACAGGGCACAAGAAAAGTCCAAGCGCTCCTTGATGTTGGTGCTGATTGAGGTCTGCTGCAGACTGCGACCCATAGCCTCGGCGACGCTCATAAACCGATTCGCAAACAACGTTAAGATTATTGGGTCTGGCTTGTTCGTAGGGGTTGCTGGATGCGCCATGGTACGAAAGAGGTCGATTGATAGTTTCTTGCACGGTTGTCTGCGTTATCTATACTCAACTTGGTAAGCGGTCTTGAAATATTCCGATTCCTCTTGAATTATTAGTGCCCGCCTTTAACGGAGTTTATTTACAAAGATATTCCTGGTGCCAGTGTGTAGTGGTCTAGAGCAGGAGAGTCACAAATGGTGACATCGCGTCCGTGCTTCGCCAGAACCACTAAGTACTGTGCCACAAAACATATCCCGCGTTCCTCCCCCGAGCTTCACAGGCATTCACAAAGCCCATGTCGCAAACCCTTTCGGCATACGTCGCGTCCCAGGACGAGCTCCTCCAGGAAGCTGTAAGTGTCGCCGAAATCAACTATTCTCAGTAATTGTTGACATATTCAAGGCTCTGGCCTTGCCGCACCAATTCTCTCAATGCACATACGCGCTAGGGCCCATTCGGTATGCTCCAGACTAACTCTGGCCTCTTGAAACGCGTTTTATTGACGACAAACCCAAGGCAAGCGGTGTATCTCTGTCTTACATGCCCAGAAGCCCGCGGGTTCTGCTCTGCATGCTCAATTGCATGCCACACGGACCACAATCAAATTGAGCTGTAACTCGTTCCGCCCTTGAGGCCTTGCGCGTCGGCGTCTCAGAAATGTTATACAGGTTTCCAAAGAGGAACTTTCGCTGTGATTGCCCCACTGCTGCCATCGCGCACGCCTGCACATTGCACACTCAAAACGAGCCAGTTAACGCGCGAAATCAATATGGCCAGAACTTCCAAGCCAAGTTCTGCCGCTGCGGCCGGCCTTACGACGCGAAAACGGAACGTGAGACGATGATTCAGTGCCTCTCGTGTGAAGTATGCCTGCTGCTCTCGCGCGTCTGGTTGCCTCAATATGCGCATAGGACTGGTTCCACGAGTCATGCTGCATGCTCCGCACGCGTCCGGAGCTACGCCCGCCTACCCCAGAGCCTGACCACCACGACGCTCCCTCGACCGAGGCAGCAGAGGAAGAAGCTGTGAGCGGAGGGGACGATGATGCCTCAGACGCGTCCTCCTCCGGCCTCCCTCCCCCGTTGATAACGTCAGAAGACTACGACGCCTTCGTCTGCCGCGCCTGCGTCATCGCGATCCCCACCCTGCGACGACTCGTCGGGACGCCCGGTGCCATAACTGTTGTGCGTGCCGATGCGAGTTCGCCGTGGAGACGACTGGGAAATGGGCCCTTGCCTGAGGATGCTGATGCGCCTGTCGTGATTGCGGACTTCGAAACCTCAGCGAGTGCAGGTGCGAAGCGCCAAGCCCCGACACAGGACGCGCCAGCAGCAGAACCCGCCGCCAAACGCGCAAGAACGGAGCCCTCTGGATCGACGTCCACAAAACCGTGTCTCGCGCCGCCGATCGAGCCGCTCGCACAAACAGCATACACAAGCACAGCGGAACTCAACTGGGACACGGCGTTGTGCACGGGCGACGTCTTTCTGACCGACAACTTCCGTGAGCGCTGGTGCCGATGTGACTCCGTGAGCACTCTCCGCGCCCCTCTTGTCTCAACCCGAATGTGAACGGCGTACAGTGTCTTCCCTCTCTTGAAGCACACCCGTACTTGCTGGAGGAAGAAGAAACGTACGAGCCACCTGAGGACCCCGACTCTGGCCTGTCGCTTGAAGAACTCGGCATGCGCGCGCTCGAACGCCTGCCGCGGGAACGCGCCATTGACGGAATTATTGCGTTCAACGCCATGCGGTGGGTCTTTGTCTCTCTTCCCCCCTTTTTTTTGCTTGAAGACTGAATGAAGGCTAATTTCTGTGATCCTTTATCCAGAGACAACCTGCGTGCGTACCTGCGCCCGTTCGCAGAAGACGGCAAGGTCGTGGGCGAGGCGGATGTGCAGACGTTTTTCGAGCAGTTGACCAAAGATTCGGCTGTGGTGAGCAAGCGCCCTTAGCGCCCTTTGTCTAAAATGAGGCTAACCCGCGATTTAGTAATTCACGTTTCGTTCACAATGTATCGTCTATGTCATGAATAGATGAAAAATTCTTCGTTCTACTTTCCAGATTCAAGGTGGGCATGAACTCTTGATCGCCGTTTTGATCGCCATCTCAATTTCTGGCGCCGCCCCACTTGACTCTGCGCACCCACAATGGCTTCCTCGACACCGTTGGTCTGGCTCATCACAGGTCTTCCAGCTCCTTCACGTCCGACATATAGATGACTTCCCTGCACTAGGATCCTCCTCTGGCTTTGGACGCTCCCTCGTCGCGTCCGTTCTCGCCCGCGGCGACCGCGTTATAGCGACTGCGCGGTCCCTGGAATCCATCAGCCACCTTCAAGGGAATCCCAACGTCCGCGTGTTGCAGTTGGACGTCACCGCCGGCGCCTCCGCTATTGCTGCGATCGTCAACGAAGCAGCGACCGTGTGGGGGCGCTTGGACGTGCTGGTCAACAACGCGGGAGTGGGGTATGCCGGGCTTCTTGAGGAGGCAGGGTGCGTCCCCGTTTGTCTCAAAGGAGCGTGTATGCGCATGTCTCTTGTATCCAGGTCCGACCTACTCCGCAAACAATTCGACGTCAACTTTTTTGGCGTTATGGATGTTTGCTCGGCGGGCCTTCCGCACCTGCGTGCACAAAAATCGGGCACGATCGTCGTCATAGGCAGCCGCTCTGCATGGAAGCCCGAGATTCCTGTGTGTAGTCTACTCTTCTGTCTGTCTCTCTGATTCTCATATGCTTTCTTCAGGGACTTGGTGTGTAGCAGATGCCGTGTCGCCGGTACACAAAGATGATAGTAATTCCACTAACCGTCCTCAGGGCCGTACGCATCGTCCAAGGCCGCCGTGCACGCGCTCGCTGAGACGCTCGCCGTCGAAGTCGCACCCCACGGAGTGCGCCTGCTGCTCGTTGAGCCCGGCGGGTGTCGCACGAACATCTCCACCACTCCGTTCTTCACCAAAAACGACATCGCGGATTACGACAAGATGCGCGGCATCTGCACTGCGCGCTTCGGAGGCCTAGCCGGCACGGAGCCAGGCGATCCCGCGAAGGCCATGGAGGCCGTGGTGGACGTCGTGCGGGGTGAAAACACCGCGCAGGGCCGTCCGTGGCCTGGGCGGCTGGTGCTCGGTGATGACGCGGTGAACGATGTGCGCGTCAAGTGCAAAAAGGTGCTGGATAATTTGGAGCAGTACAGTTACAATGTGAACTTGGACTCCTAGAATTCAAGTTGTACATACTCGGACTAAGTCCACTGCACTATCCAGACGGCAGAATTCAACTTCGCCATATTACAACTGTACTATCCTGTAGATGTATTCTGACTCTGATTTAGAACGACTCAGAAGATCTTGAACCAAACTCGGACAAACATCATCTTCCTCCTGTTCTTTCAGACGTCTCCCGATTCCAGCGGACCCAATTTTCCATGGGCGCCAGAAGGCGGCTCAAGGTTGGCCCACCGGAGGCCCACCGCTGACGCCGAGAAGCTCCCAACGGTAAAGCGGTACCGCGAATGTCAATGAGTTATTCCCCTTGCGAAAGACCTGCAGAAACAGGGAAAAATGGCTGCCCTAGTTTGGCTTATCACAGGTCTTTCAAGTTCTTGTCGCCGAGCGACAGTAAAATTCAATGTGCACTAGGAACTTCTTCTGGCTTCGGTAACTGTCTCGTCGCGTCTGTTCTTGCGCGCGGCGATCGCGTTATAGCGACTGCGCGCTCGCTGGAGTCCATCAGTCACCTTGAGGGGAATCCAAACGTCCGCGTGCTGCAGCTGGATGTCACCGCCGGTGCCGCCGCTATTACTGCGATCGTCAACGAGGCAGCGACCGTGTGGGACCGTCTGGACGTGGTGGTGAACAACGCAGGGGCGGGGTACCTCGGGTTACTCGAAGAGGGAGGGTTTGTACCTTCCGTATTGGCATATATATTTGTCCGATCTTTGGACAGGTCTGACCTCCTCCACAAACAATTCGCGGTCAATTTCTTTGGGGTTATGGACGTCTGTGCAGCGAGCCTCCCGCACCTGCGTGCACAAAAATCCGGTACGATCGTCGTGATAGGCAGCCGCTCCGCGTGGAAACCAGAGCTTCCTGTGAGTGTACCTCTCTTTGTCTTGGACTCTGGAGCTATTTTTGATTGCAACCTCGTTGTTTACAGGGACTTGGTACATACTTCATTTCCCCTCAAAGTGTTCTGCTACTCATGACGCGATGGCACAGGCCACTACGCCGCCTCTAAGGCCGCAGTGCACGCTCTCGCAGAGACACTTACCACCGAAGTCGCACCTTTGGGCGTGCGCGTCCTCTTGGTCGAGCCTGGCGCCTTCCGCACCGGCATCTATGGCCAGGTGTACTTCACTTCGAACCGCATAGCCGACTATGAACAAATCCGCGACGTGAGTGTGTCGAGGTTCGCGAGTGTGAGCGGAACGGTGCGTTTTTCTTCTTGCCCCTTTCTTATGTGCTTCTCAGGGTCGACTTTCCCTGCCTTTATTAACTCGGCGTGCATTCCAGGAAAAGGGTGACCCCGCGAAAGCAATGGAGGTCGTCGTAGACGTGGTGCGCGGGGAGGGCCGTGCACAAGGCCACCCGTGGCCCGGGCGCCTGGTGCTCGGCGAGGACGCCGAGAACGATGTGCGCGTCAAGTGCAAAAAGGTCCTCGACAACTTGGATCAATGGTCTCATATCGTCAGAGGTGTCAATTTCGACTAGAGGTTGGAGGTGGATCTGTAGACACAGGCTAAGCCCTACTGGAGAACTCTTGAAGAAGAATTATTAATTCGCACCATTGTCTAGATCAACCTGCAAGCATCTTGCTCACGTATACGTAGCCCCGAATGCAACTGCTGCTCGAGCAGGATCAGCTTCACGGAGCTATCTCCAGTAATATTTCGACTTTGGATTGCATCCCATCCAACTTCCAGGGGTTGTCTGTATTTGCGGGAAAGGTGACACAGTGAAACCACATCGGTGCCAACATACATCCTTTCTGAACCGGTGGCGCGAAATTCAAGCCCATGGTGGCGACTCGATTTTCGACGTCGCAGGAACTCATTCGAGGAATTTTCTCCCAGTCCGCACCGCAACTGGCATTGCCTTCTCGCTGTAACACAATTTCTTGACGTCTTAGTATGCGACTGCGTTATCGGTTAAGAAATTTACCGGGTTCCTGGCAAAATATCATGATCCACAGCCTTTCGGCGTCTTTCCGCCGGTACTGCTGTGACAGATGACGATCAGCGCCCTTCACTCCTCACCGCGCTATGACGCCTCCAAAATTTGGGCCGTCATCCGATTTGCATTGAATCTATTAATTTTAACCGCTAACGCAAGCGCCTTAGATCACTGTTACGTCCCGTGGACTCTTAAAACAGTCTTCCTGTCATATGCACATGGACACAAATACTTAAGGAACGCACTTTCTCTCATTCTGCGCCTCTCGTCTTCTCAATGGTCCACGTCGTTTCCCCACCGCCAGAAAACCCTTCTCGCGACGACATTATATTTTTGTGGGCACTTTCCAGCGAAACTATGGAAAGTTCTCACACATTTCAACTGCAGAGCAGGCCCCCGACTTATTGGCCTCATTTTCAACTGGGGCTTGCTCGGTGTACTCACAACGCAAGTGTATATATACTATATCAATTTTCCGAAAGATAGGCGCTTTTTGAAAATTATCGGCGAGTGCTTTTTTCTTGCACATACTTGTAATGCACATAACGGACGAATTGCAGTTTATGTTGTTTATGTTTTGGACTGGGTTCAGACATGCTCTGCCACGTACGACGCCTTTCAGTGGTTCGTCTATGGTTGGGGGTCCATCCCTGCGCTCTATGGAGTCTACACCGATTTCCTCAATGTCCCCATTCTTTCGAGCACCGTTGGAGCCATCGTTCAGGTAAATGGAGATGTTCCAAAAGTGCGAACCTGAATTAAATGACGAGGAAGATATTCTTTGGATGGCGCATCTGGACTATATCAGAATCCAAGTTCACTTTTGCCATCGTTGTGCTTCTTTCCCTTCTCCAGTTGGGTGGTGGGGGAGCTGCTGCTTATTTTGTGAGCCCTCCGTCGCTTTTTGCGAACAACGATTGTTGACATGCTCTAGCTATACAACGACGCGTCGGAGGTTGCGAGATCTGCGGGTTTGGTTCGCGCTGTAGGCATCAGACTCGCGGGGAGCGCGGCCGTTGACACGGTCATCGCAGTTTCGATGACTTACTTCGTGCGTCTGAACAAGCATTTCTCATTCTTTTGCCTAACAATATAATTGCCCAGTTATTACGCAGTCGAGGGCAAACATTCAACTACATGAATACCGTAATAACTCGTCGTGAGTTTTCTTTGGCGCTTCAGAATTCTATACTGACCATAGGCGCAAGTCATACGCTTGACGATAGAGACGGGCACATTCACCGCCATCGCAGCCATTGTGGATCTCGTCTTTTTTTTAAGAGCCCATAATGGCCTCCACCAAGCATCCGGGGTGATTTTGTGCAAGTTGTACAGCAACACGCTTTTGGTCCTGTTCAACAACCGTCTCATGATGAGGAACGAGACGACTGTGCACGACCTTGGGTCCTCTTTCCAGTCCGCGAGATCTCGCGGCAAAAACGCGGCTCCAGATGTGGAATCGAATTCACAACCCACTGTACTTGGTCCCGACTCGATGGAGATGAAGTCCTTCTGAATGAAGGGACGAAGGAGATCATTGTGGATGGACACATACGGAGAAGTTCAGTCATCCTTTGTAAGTTTGTTGTAAGCATTTTAGAAAACACAAAGCGCGACGCGCGTCGCGGCGTCTTGGCAGGATTTCCTTTTTTGGGTGTAAGAAGTTTGCTTTGACTATGTTGCTTATACATAATTGAATTGCTGACCTTGACTCGGAACTCCACGCTTATCAACCAATTATCAACCACAATGCGGCCATTTCGGGATGCGAACGAGATAAAGAGGACAGAAAGCGAACATCAGATTCAGAATTCGAACGCATCTCTCATCCTATCAAATCGTCTCTCTGCAAAACCATGTCTTTCGATCGTATCCCAAAGGGTTCTCTCATCCTTGTCACAGGTCCGTTACCTCCTTCCAAATATTTTACCCTCATTTGACACGTCTCCCAGGCGCCACTGGCCTCATAGGCTCGTGCGTTGTCCTTCTCAGTGGTTTCATCTCGTCCCTTAACAGCTCCGCCGACAAACAGAGCAGTTTGTGATGCTGTCATCGCGCACGGCTTCAAAGTTCGCGGAGTCACTCGGTCCATATCCAAAGCAGCCGATTTCGTCAAGCACTTGAACGGCAAGTACGGAAACGGATCGATTGAATTCGTCGAAGTGAAAGACACCACCGCATCCGACGCCTTTGATGGGCTTTTGGAAGGTCTGTGTCTCTTTGTTTTCTTCCTTGAGAAGAGGCTAATGTCCACCCAGGCGTCGCTGGTGTTCTTCACCTTGCGACGGACACCTCGATGTCAACCTCTTACGAGGTCGTCGTTAGCGGTGTCGTCCAATCGACCCTGGTCCTGATGAAAGCCGCGGCCAAAGTCCCCTCCATCAAGTCGTTTGTCCTTACTTCCTCCCGGATCGCAATTTTTGCGCCGGATTATGAGCAGCCGGACATTAGCCCCAAGTTGGATCAGTGGGGTGATCATTTTGTTACCATGGCCAAGCAAGCACCGGAGGATCATCCCATGAAACCTGTCCTCGTCTGTGCGTATCTTCTCTGCCAGAGGTTCACTCCAGACTCAGCTTACGCTCCCACCAGATGCCGCGAGCAAAGTTGAAGGCGAGCATGCTGCCTTCGATTACTACAACAGCGCCCGTCCCTCTTACGCTTTCAACACTGTCCTTCCCGACCTTGTCATCGGACCTGCGTTGAACCCGACCCCAGGGTTCTACTCCACCCACACCCTCCTCAACGACCTTTTCCTCTCGAAGCCTGAGCCGTTCGTTCTGAGCTTCGTCCAACCAGCGTCGCTGGTGGTGGATGTTAGAGACGTGGCCTCGATCCATCTGGCTGCCCTGCTCTCGACGCAGACGGAGGGGAAGAGGATCTGGGCGGCCGCACACACATTCGAGATCAACGATATCCTGAAGATTTGGCGGGAAGAATTTCCAGACCGCACGTTCGTGGAGGACTTCAAGTTCCCGCCCCAACCCAAGATCACCCTGGACCTGGCGGAGAGCGAGAAGTTACTCAAGGCGTTCGAGGGACGAACCTGGTTCTCGTTTAAGGAGAGCGTCATTGCCAATGTTCAGGACGCCCTTTAGATACCTGTGTAAAGAACCATCTCATGTACCACTTCTAGATCCGCCAAGAAATTAAACCCTCATGCTAAGAAATCTGGATGGTAGTACTTACTGGAGCTCGAGTTTTCGCATTTCTAGTGGGAACGTCCATCTCAACAACTTGGAATTTCAATCCAACTCCTTCACTTCTCTCAACACATTAGTAGTATTACACAACGAATTTTCACGGAATGTTCGAAAAGTGGTTTGCTGGCCCCTATCTAGTTCTCTGTCATCGCTCTGCCGTCACCATGTGACAATCGTCCTCCACGGCTGCGGGCTCAATTCCAACTCGATGATCGAGCACTGGCAGCAGTATTATAGCTATGGCTTGCTTCCCACCTCGACTCGGTCCATAGGATCTGCTTCTTTCCACAGGAGTGGCATTTGGACCAACTCGCTCATCGCGCCGCTCTGCTCGGTCGCAGTGTCTATCGTCTTCCTTTCCCTTCATACGATGCATTCACTGTTGTCCAAAAATCCACCATCGATGAGCCCTCGGGCTTCCGGAGAAGCGGAACACGACACGAATGCAAAACTAGACATATACGCCAAGAATAACCCTACTTTTGTCTTCAAACTCTTCAGAGCCCTCGGGTGCATCTCTCTTATGAGCTTAACGATTGTTTCTTCGACACCAGACGATCATGGCGCTTGGAATGGCAACTCAACATTTGTCGGATGGCACTTGCCGGTCCTGTCCGAAACAGACTGGTTGAATATTGGGATGGTTTTCACCTTTGTCAGTTCATCCGTTTATCATACAGCTGCATTCTGATCCTGATTTACAAGATTTACCTCTCCATTTTGTCGCTCGCATCCCTCTTTGCTACCCTACGGTGGAGTAGAACCCTTCAAAGACACATCGACGGTATCCTGGCTGTTGTTTTCGGTGTTTACCTCTACCGAGACATTTATCCCTCGGCAACCTTTGCAAATGTTCCACAAGATCTCTCGGAAGGCTGGATACTATGGATAAAAATCTGGCTTCTTGGAACGGTCGCTGTCTTACTTCCCCTCTTTGAACCTCGGCCGTACACGCCTGTTGATCCCATGGTATTCTTCATGTGCGTCTCGTCCCTTGAGCCACTAAATATCGACATTATAGAATCCAATGGTTGTCCCTAACGCCGAACAGACCGCTTCGATTCTTTCCCTAGTCTTGTATTTTTTCTTGGACCCAGTCATATCCTTGGCCTACCGCCTGCCACATCTACCACTTGAAATGTTGCCTCCTCTCGCCGACTATGATCATGCGCAGCATTTGAAAACGCGGAGTTTTCCGGTACGCACAACTCGTATTTTAAATTTATTCTGCCTGCAACTGCTCCAGCATATGGACACCTTCTCCGGAGCTAAACGTCGCCATATATTTTTTGGTATTTTAAGCGTTTTCCGCGTCGAATATGTCATCTTGGCCCTGACAACAGCAACTCAAGTCGTTGCCAACTTCTTGGTGAGGAGGAGTCTACAAGTCGCATAAAAACTGATACCTCGACAGAGCCCTGTTGGAGTGAATCGATTGTTGAAGTGAATATCTCAGTGGGCGTATTGAAATCAATTTCCTCAACTGATTGCGGACAGCTACATGGAAACCAATGGGAAAGACGCAACCTACCGACCCTGGATCTGGATTCTTTGGATATTTCTTGGTCCCACCCTGCGATCGGTGTGCAACCATTGGTATGTTTTTATTGTGGTAAGCCAAGTTTCATACTAGAAAGGCTCGATACACGGTACATGACAAACAGACCAGGGCTCTTGTCCGACTGGAAGCTATCATCACGCAGCTCGTATTTGAGCACGCACTCCGGATCCGCTTCAAGTCCGAGGCCTCAATAGACGCTAGCAAAAGCGCTGGAACTACATCACGAGGGAACAACCATCTCATCGGAAAGTTGAACAACCTCGTTACAAGCGATCTACAAAACATTACGGAGGCCAAGGACTTGATGCTCTTATTCGTAAATATGCCTCTGCAGCTCATCTTATGTATTTGGTTCCTTTATGTCGTCCTTGGATGGAGGTGTGTCCCTTTGCGCCGGTGGGATTTCGTCCCTAACCCAGCCCTAGCGCTTTTGTAGGCTTAGCTACCATTCTTATGATGCTCCCCATTCCCGGATACGTGGGCAAATGGGTCCAAACGGTACAGAGAGAGCTTTCGAAGAAAACCGATGCTCGGATCCAATCTGTTAGCGAGAGTATGTGTTTATCATCGCTAAATGTCGCGGGTTCTCACTCGAATTCAAAGCCATGAATCTCCTTCGAATGATCAAATTATTTGCTTGGGAGCGAGAAATCGGGAAAGAGATCGACACGAGACGCGAGATCGAGCTCTCGGTATTGTGGAAGCGAAGACTTGTGGATATGGTGCACACGATAATGAAGTGAGTTCCCTGAAATTACTATGACACGGGCTGATAGCCATACAGTCTCGTCATACCGGTGATTACGATGATTGCGACCTTTGCTACATAGTACGTCTATCGGGACTTCATATCAGCCTGAGATCTAACCTATGGTTCAAAGTGTTAGTGATTAATGGGATTTCCATTTCTATTTCTTTGTGCCCATTGCATTCTCTATAGACGATCATCATGAAACAAGAATTGAATGCATCCAAGGTCAATCTATGTGTAGTTCATCCAAATGGAGCGGGATCTGACCTCAGTATAGGTCTTCAGCTCGATGACAGTGTTCGATATGTTACGAAACTCGCTCCAGCTTGTTTTCCTGTCAATAACCCAATTGATGACTGGAAAAGTATCCCTCGACCGAGTGGATAGCTTTTTGAAGGAGGTTTGATCTCTTTCTCCCATTAGTACCATAAATCTAAGCTCTTAATAGACCGAATTACTGGATAGATATTCCGAGAACTCACAAGACGCCTTGTCGAATAATTGCCCAGATCCAGATTTAATTGGGTTCCACGACGCCCAATTTACGTGGTCTGAAACCTGTCGCGCCGACGGCGTTTCCACTCCCAGCGAGAGGAACTTTCTACTGCACATTGACGATCTAGTCTTCCAACGAGGGTGTCTGAATCTCATCCTCGGCCCAACCGGAGCGGGCAAGACTTCAATTTTAATGGCACTTCTCGGTGATTTTGTTTACCTCCCCCTTACTCATTTTTTCTGATTCCCAACGGCCATTGAAGGAGAAATGCACTTTATTCCTGCGTCGCCTGATTCCTGGTTCAATCTGCCCAGAGGAGCTGGGGTCGCATACGTGGCGCAGGAGTCGTGGGTTCAGAACGAGACGATCCGTTCCAACATCACTTTTGGAGCCACAGGATTCGATGAAAATCGCTACGCCGAAGTTATCAATCAGTGCTGCCTCGAACGGGACTTCGAACTGTTCGCGGCTGGCGATGAAACTGAAGTGGGCGAACGAGGCCAAAATCTTAGCGGCGGGCAGAAGGCAAGGATAAGCTTGGCTCGTGCCCTGTTCTCGACCGCAGAGATTGTTCTGCTCGATGACGTTTTCAGTGCTTTGGAGTAAGTCGTTGTTCTCTTCAAAGCATTACTTAATTTTGCATTCCAATTGAACGCGTCATGTTCGAAAATCTGACTTTATCTGCAGTGTTCACACCGCCAACTCGATTGTTGAGAGAGTTTTCAATGGTGATTTGATTGTGGGACGGACCATCCTTTTAGTCGTCAGTCTGTTCCCTTTCTGCGTGCGATAAAAGCAACGACTCATGATCCCCAGACACACAACATCGCACTCGTCAAACCCTACACTCAATTTGCTGTATCCATTGGTTCAGATGGAAAGATTTCAAGCCAGGGCTCGATTGCTGATGCGTTGGTCCAAGACCGTTCGTTGCTCGTCCGGGCGGCTGTCGATCACGAAATCCTTGAAAAGGCGCAACAAGAGAAGAAAGACGCTTCACCTTCTCTGTCTGCCAAGACGGCGCAGATGTCCGGGAAATTAGTGGTGGAAGAGGAAATTGACATTGGCCACGTAGGCTGGCCGGCGAGTATGTTACTTTTTTACAGTTCGACCAATGACTGACGAATGCTTTAGCGAGACTCTATTTTCGAGGATTGGACGGCGGTCATCCCTTCCTTTTCTTCCCAGCTTTCATCCTTGGTCTGTTCCTCTACAGTTTTTCGTCCAACTTCCAAACATGGTATCTTGGACATTGGGCTTCGCAGTATGACACACATCCCGCGGCCGAGGTTCCTGTGTTTCAGTGAGTCTCAAGTTACAATTCGCACTTGCAGTATCTTCTCATTGTTTGTGCAGTTATCTGGGGGTTTACGGTCTGTCTGTGACATGGGTAATATTCAACGACTGACATACTGCCTGTAGGTTGCATCCTGCTCTTTGCATTGGCCATATACTGCGGCAGCTACCTGCTTTACATGCTCGGTATTATCCGAGCATCGCAGTCTCTGCATCGCCAACTCATCGATTCCATTCTCAGCACGACGTTGCGGTCAGTTCTCATCTTCTAAACCTCCTTCGCGGCGGTTTCGCCCTTTAACGCTTTGAAAGATGGCTCGATGCAACCCCGACGTCGCGTGTCATCACTCGCTGTACCCAGGTGCCTTCATTGTTTCAACCGTATGGTATTGCCTGACAGTGAATGCCCAGGACATCCGTGCCACAGATAATTCCGTGTCCCGCGCCCTTTGGCTTCTGTCCGATCTAACTTCTTCAATGCTCATAAAGTTCGGCGCAGTAGTCCTCTTCACACCGATATTTTTTGTCCCTGCAATGGCGCTATTTGTGACGGGTGGCTGGTGTGGGCGCATATATATGGCTGCACAGCTCTCTGTAAAGCGGGAAATGAGCAACGCGCGTGCACCGGTACTTGGACAGTGTGTCATATTCTAACCATCCCATCATCCACCCCTGATTTCAATTACAGTTTCGGCGCTGCGGTGACTGGACTCTGTGAGTCCTTCATTTTGTGGCAGCGAAATACCTGGTTTTACTCACCTGCATCAGCATCAATTCGAGCGTACGCGCGTGAGGTTGCGTTCATTGAAGATCTGCAGAAAAAGATCAACCACTACACCCGTTCCGCGCGCGTTTTCTACAACCTCAATCGCTGGGTTGCCGTCCGCCTCGAGCTGCTCAGCACCCTTTTCACCACTGCGCTTGCAACGTATCTGGTGTACTTTCAAAAACAGCAGGCGTCGAATGCGGGCTTCTCCTTGACGATGACGCGTGCGTGGTTCTAAATTCTCCTTCCTGTAAACAGCGATACAAACAAGACGTATTTTGACAGTGGGTTTCAGTGGGATGATTCTCGTTTGGATTCGGTGCGTTCTCCGTGAAAGATGAATGCACATGCAGACTGACAAGTTTTATGCGTGTCAACTTGCAGTTGCTTCAACGACTTTGAGGTCCAGAGTGCGTGTCATCTTTCTTACAGTTCTGTCTGCTTATTTTCGTCGGAATATACGAAGGCAATTCCCTCGAACGTATTCACCGTTACCTCACAATCGAGCAAGAATCGGCGCCGACAGAAGATGGCACGCCGCCCGCTTACTGGCCCTCCAGCGGCGCTTTGCGTGTTGAGAACCTCTCCGCGCGATATTCTCCGGACGGCCCACAGGTCCTTCATGGGCTTTCCTTTAGCCTCGAGACAGGGGAGCATATCGGTGTCGGTAAGTTGGGCTCGTTCCGTTCCTGATCCCATTGTAATTTCTTTTTACAAAGTCGGCCGAACTGGATCTGGCAAGGTCCGCTTCATTCGCAGTCAAGTAATTAATTCAACTAGATTACAAACATTATTACCAGAGCTCGCTGACGCTGGCCCTACTCCGCGCGATCCCGACCGAGGGCAACGTGTACTACGACGGCCTTCCGACGACGTCCATCAACCTAGACGCCCTTCGCTCAAACATCACAATCATCCCGCAAAGTGTACGTCTCACCATCAATCTATTTCCCCCCTTTTAAGACTCAACTCGTGGCTATGTTTCGCAGCCCGAGCTCCTAGCGGGTACTCTGCGACGCAGCCTCGATATCTTGGGCCAGCATGAGGATGCGGAGCTGCACCATGCGCTGCGCGCCGCGGGCCTGGAGCTCGGCGAAGAGAATGGGATCACGCTGGAGACACCAATCGCGAGTGGAGGCGCGAACTTGAGCGTCGGCCAACGCCAACAGATTGCGCTTGCTCGTGCACTGGTGCGCGGAAGTAAAATTCTCATTCTGGATGAAGGTGCGTAAGACAATCAACCAAATGTAGCATGGAAGTGTCGGTTGAACTGATTGGTGTTGCATGCAGCTACGTCGGCGATAGGAAAGTTATGTATCAATTCAATCATGCTTTGGGTGCTTATGACCGATTAGATTACGAAAAGGACGCGCTCATCCAAGGTGCGCTACGGCACGAGCTCGGGAAGGACGTCACAGTCATCATCGTTGCGCACCGACTTTCATCCGTGATGAATGCCGACAAAGTCGTGCGTCCTTTCATTCAACTTGTTTTCTCAGTCAATTAACCACGCTATGGGCAGATGGTGCTTGACGCTGGTCGTATCGTGAGTCCCTCGTGCGGTGTAGTTGTCAAAAACCTGAATGTGTCCGCACAGGTTGAGTTTGGCGCTCCGAAACAGCTGTTGAAGGAACAAGAGGGACGGTTCCGTGCGCTGGTAGACGAGTCTGAGGATCGGGAGGAGCTCTATGGTGCCGTAGGAAGTTGAAACGTATGATCAAACTGGACTCAAACTTGAATTATGGATTGTATGAATATTTGAAGATGCGAATATTCGAGTCTCACTCCTACTTGACCATGGTCGAAGACTGAAGAAGATTGGCTCAGGTACGAAAGGAAATGGTGGCGGGCTACTGTTGACCTGCGTGCAAGGAAGAATGTCTTGGAAGGTCCATTTTCAAAACATCGAGCTTTCAAATACTTTGTATACTTATTATACTGTAGGTCGATTATATACATGTAACACTTCGCACAAACCGATTCAACTTTTAGTCCTGCCATGATATATCTGACCGCAAATCAATGGAGCCTTGCTACTGTCTCCGCTGCTCGCAACATAAAATGTTGAACATTCTTTCCTATTCGGGACTGAACCTCATCATCTCGGCAAGTCCCGACCGGAGTACCTTACAGCATTCCGCCATCCAATTGCCGCTCCACGGACTCCACCGTCGCTTCAGGATTACACGACCTTACGCAGAACGGGGCGGTCCGTATAATGATCGGGGATCACAGTGGGCGGCTGATGGACGTCGTACGATGCTATCTTTAAGCAGCTTTAAGCGCCCCTGTTTTCCTCCTCTCAAATGACCTTCGAGTTGCAAGAGACAGTACCGCTGGCCGCCCTCCACCGCGACCAAGTCAACGTCGACGCTGCCGAACAAACCGAGGATAAAACAGATCTTACCTCGGCAGATCTTACCACACCATCTACCATTCAGTTCGGTCGTCCACGACGACTTCGTATCTGGACAGTGCTCCCGCTTCTACTCTCTCTTGTAGCAACTGCCGGAATTGCCTCGTGCTTAATCGGATGGCTGCTCTCCAGACGAGTCCTTTCACCCGGCCTGGCAGACGAGAACGCCACCTTTCGTGGAGCGCTCGTTGCTGATGAAGGCCGACATGCACATGGCGACGGAACGACCATGTACGGGCTCGCGATTTCGAGCATCGCGGTGAGCTGTCTTTTTTTCACTTGAGCCTCTATATATTGTGACTGTTCCGATGGATCCAGGCGCATCTCGTCACGTTCACAACGCCGGTGGTGTTGGGCGTCTACTCGTACTGGTTGGCAAGCATGTGGATCCGTAATCAGGAGAGCGGACGCACTGACGCGATGCCGACGCCTGTCCAGTACGGACTGCTCGTTGGATTGTGCGGATCCTCTGGCTTGATGAATGCCTATGGCGCGGCCAGATATATGCTGCAACCGCGTAAGAAACGAGCCACAGTCTCATCCATATTAGTTTCCGCCTTTGGGGCCGTTCTTGCTATGTTGTTTATAAACTATGCTCTTTCGTGCGTGCATATTTATTTCGCGAAACCGGTCCAACTGACTATTATAGTGCAGCCTCGCTGACCTCTGGCTGCATATCACTGCGAGCACATTCACCCACACCGATATTACCCCCATTCCACCCGATTCGTTGGCTTTAGCCGGCAGCGAACTAAATACCACTCTCTGCCCTGGGCCGGCCCTCGTCTTGATATTGCCCTCTGACGTGCAAACCGACAACTACACCAATTGTCTTCACTTCGGCACAGCCTCGGCTTCGTCTCCCATCTGGCGCTGGGGTGATGCGCCGATCCTCAACGAGGCTGCAGCCGTGTTGAGAGACAATAGCAACGTTTCACAGATCATGTTCGTCGAAAACGATTTGGCGATTCTTGTTCCCAAAACTCTGCCCACGAACGTCAATGCGCTTCACTTCAACACATTCGGTCTCAAGGCCGAGTGTGGTCCGGTGACGAACTGCGAGACCGACCCCCTACAGGGAGGCATCCTGTTCTGTCCCTCATTCAACCCCCCGCTAAACCTCAGCTCGATAACGGGAACGGGCAGCACCGTAAACCAGTACAATGTATCGAACAACGCCATCATCTTCGGAGACGACTCTTTCGATCCGGGATACACGCTCGGCTCTCTTCTCAACCCCACTGGCGTGCAGACAATGTTGTATTGGGAAGCGGAACCCAACACGATTGATTTCCCCGCGTCCGATCCAAGCACAGGATGGTATTCCGTGGAGCGCGCCCCTGATCCGACCATGTATGAATTCTACGTCGGCACCTGCACCGTCACGGCGTACAACGTCTCTATCGCGTACGACACGCAGACCAACGCGAGCTCTGGTCAATTCTCACTCGTCGGAACGCCTGAGCTGTCAAACTTCAATACGACCTCGGCGCTGCTCGGGGGTCTGGACCCCGCGTCTCCGAGCACGCTGATCGCCCAGTATCTGTCGTCGACGCTGCAACCCTCGCTGAACGTCTCCCTCAACGTGTTCAATACCATCCTCTCGCAGAACATGTCGTACTCCCTGATGAGCTACGCTGCACCGCTCTTCGAGCGCACGCCCGCCGTGAGCGGCAATCTTATCTCGCAGCGCATCATTAGCCGGTATCCGCTCGCGCCGCTGTGCACGATCCTGGCGATCTTATACGGCTGCGCGCTGCTTATGCTATCGGTCTGCATTATCCCGTTCATCGTCGTCTCGCCAGAGATTGTCGTTGCAAATGCCGGCGCTGGCGCTGGTACCAAGACGCAGACGGTGACGGTCATCGAGCACGTCAAGGCCCGCCTCACGAACTCCCTCGCGGGCATCGTGGACCGGTCGAGCGTGACGACGGTGGGCCAGCTGCACGCGTCGTCTGCGTCTAATGCGGAGATACTATTCAACGAGAGCCAGTATGCAGAGCGGCTGGGTATCAAACCGGTGTGGGACGAGTTGGAGGTGGATAAGGGAAATGATAGCACGTATCTGCTACGGCAGAGGGTGCAGAGACTCAGAGTAGAGCCAGTGAATAATTAAGTAAAATAATGTATAGCTTTCTTGTTTTCTTCCAGAAAAATTACTGTCATCCGCGGTGAAACGTTTCCGATGGCGTATTTATAGGTCCGAAATAAATCTGCCCTTTACCTCTTCCATTCTTAACCTCTGGTTCAACTTCTTTCGGACTTTGCCGTGTGATTCAACCGTGCGAACGCCCGACCTGATATAGCAATTGATTCGGCAAAACCCGTACAGAAGAATCACGGTTGAACCGTTTTTTTCCGGCGCGCGTCTCGTAAGGAAAGTGCAGCCGGATTAATATTCTCACTGGCCGCAATCGTCCCGCCATGGAGATAATCGAACCGGGTATGATCATGATGACCCGGGTGGTAGCTGAGACAAAAATTGCTCAATCCTTTCAGTACCTCTGGTTTCCCCATGCCGATCTGCTCTTTCCGGCGTCCACAACCTGGGATAATTTTCGTACATCTAGTACTTAGGATCTGCAAGTAAAGTACAGGGTAAGATTTGAATACGAAATTCGCAAGTGTCCGATCTAGCGCGAGAAGAAATCTCCACAGTGACGCATTTGCTCTACGCCCGTCCTTTCCCCTTGCTCTTGCTGTCCACCAAAACACCCCGCAAAAATGTCGTATCCGGAGAGGCGGGCCGCTTGACGGAGAAGCTTACATGCTGCTTATCCTCACCTTCCTCCAGCAAAGGGTCCACAATCAGCGGAACCGTCGTCTCCCACCGCATATACACACTCGCCGGGTACGGCAGATGGGTCGCCGTCCACGGCGGGTAGGAATGCGTGTTCCACACGACATGAAATGCGTGCCATAGCCCGAGCGAGCGATGGAAGGAGTACGTGCTCGTACTGGGGAGGACGTGCCCGTACAACGAGGTCGTGTGCGTGTGGTGCCACCGGCTGTAGTCGGTCTCCTCGCGCTGTGAGGATGGGACGATCTCTGCCAGACCGCTCGCGAGTGCGGCACATCCGCGCTCCGTCGGGTCCTTCAGCTCGAGCTTGCATTCGAGCACAAACGCCTAAGCAGACCAGTCAGAGCTGGTGGTGGCACAGGAGTTGAGTAGGCTTTATTACTTTGATTACAGTAACACAGGGGGCAAACACCGTGGCATATAAATCAATAAGCCATGGTGGCTTATGCGTGGCTTATGGCCGGCATGTGGCTTGCTGGTCGCACGCAAGTACTTAGGTTTAGAGGCCGGCAACAATTCACGTAATTTCACGATCACATGATACACTTATTATGGAATGCTGATCATACGTAACCCACGTGTTTTGATTGTGCGCGCTCTTTGTCTCTCGCTACCATTACATCCTTCTTCATGGCACCTTCAGCTTCTTGTAATGCCAGAGCTTTCCACTAGCTGATCCCTCCTCTGCACCAAATAATATATATTGAGATGACACGCAGACTGGACAAAAGAGAACTGCCAAGAAGTCTTCACTCCGGTATGAGACCCTGCCTCCTTCCAAGAAGTCTCTTCGGGGCAAGAGGAAAGTGAAACCTCAGCAGAAAGAGTCTAAAGACTCGGAGAAAATGCAAATGTATGCAAATATAAAGAGTTTGATGGCCGGTCCGAATGTGCCAACTGCCAGTCAACAGCTGGGAAGAAGTCGCATATAAGCCACGCATAAGCCACCATGGCTTATTAATTTATATGCCACGGTGTTTGCCCCCTGTGTAAACCCTCTTGGATTCGCCGCGGTTGGATGTGGCCATGGGACCTCGCACGGCGTCGGCGGGGGCGGCGTGTGGAGGTGGTAGGAGCCGTCTCGGCCTTGTGTCGCTGAGGCGAGGAAGCGACACGCCATGTCTCCCGTAAACGCATACTTTTCTATAACGCTGGTGGCACTCAGGACCTTGTTGAGGCCGAGGGCGAACTGACGGAGCGTTTCTGCGGGAAAACCGTCCGAGATTGGGTCCCAAGGCATTTTCAAATCTCAGTTTGAGTTGAGAGGAGGGAGAAAGAGAGGATAGACGAAATGAAGAACACGCGGCGTTCGAGACAGCGACCAGAGACAGCTTGGCATCTAGTACGCCCACAGAAGCCACAACGTGTTGCCACTACTGAAAGACTGGATTTCAAGTCGATTTTGCCATAGATTTTGCCGCATTCGACCTCACATGCTCAGGCTGACTCCATCGGCCCGACCACGCAGCACTTGGAAAGGGGCAAAGATCGATTATCGGGCGCCGATGACGCTGTCTACAGCTTTTCGACCCATATAAAGTTAACGTTCGACTTCTGGCAAGGATCCGAGGTGGATGCGTGACTGGTAAGGAATTGGAAAAAGATGCATTTTTACTGACCATGCTCGATTACAAACTGCGAGGGAGCCGCTGCGACGACTCACTTGAGTGAGACACCAAGTTGGAATCGCTCAATTAAGAAGGCACAGCCACTGTCATCGACCGAGTCAGATCAGTGATCGCCGCTGTAGGTGACTTGATCCGTGCCAGCACGCGTATCACAATTTCACTCCGCCCACCACCGACTGTGCACAAGACGTGAATCTCATGGACTCTTCTCAGAAAGTGTGGCTCATCACAGGTGATACTCGACCCGCATTTCAAGAAGAAAACTGATTAGCTACGAAGGAACCTCGTCGGGTTTCGGCGAATGCTTGGTGAAATCTGTCTTGGCCAGAGGGGATCGCGTTATCGCGACTGCTAGAACACTTGCAAAGACACAAAATCTGTCCCAATCGGAGAATATACGCTTGCTTGAACTCGATATCATTTCGGGCGAAGCAGCCATAAAGGCGATCATTGCCAAAGCAGTTGAGTTCTGGGGACGCATTGACGTTTTAGTGAACAATGCTGGATATGGTGCCAAAGGAATCATGGAAGAAACCGGGTATCTTCCTCTTCACGCTGTGTGAGTTGGCATAAAGCTGACAGTTTCGCAGCTCTGCGCAATTGAGACTCCAGTACGAAGTGAGTCAAGTCTTACATCTCAGTCATTCGGTCAAGCTCTTTTATCGTAGACAAATGTGTTCGGCACTCTGGATGTTACGACAGCTGTGCTGCCTTACATGCGGGCTCAAAGATCCGGGACCATCGTTATGATCGGCAGTCGAACCAGCTGGAGACCAGAGAATCCATCCACCGGTATTTTTAAAAAAATTTCCTTCCAACTTTCCAAGAGCTTACTACGTCCACAGGTCTTTACGCTTCATCGAAGGCCGCGCTCCGGGTCCTCAGCGAAACTATGGCAGCTGAGATAGAGCAGTTTTCCATCCGGATGCTCATTGTAGAGCCAGCGGCCTTCCGCACCGATTCCCTCAACGCGCTTTACTACACAGGGAACATGATCCCAGATTATGAGAAAACACGAGAGCAATCCATCAAGTGGTACGAGACGATTACCGGCCTGGTTAAAGGCGATCCCGTCAAGGCCATGGAGGTTCTGACGGACGTTGTCAGAGGCGAGGGCGGGGCGGCAGGAAGGCCTTGGCCGCTCTATTTAATTCTTGGTGACATTGCAGTTGCGGGGGTAAGCGAAAAATGTCATAAAATGCTCAAGGTCATCGACGATTGGAAGGACGTTACAACTGGGTTAGATGTAGACGGTTGAAACTCAATGTATTCTGTCAACAGATACTATTCCGCCCAATGGGTATGAATGTGCACAGTGGGTCAGAATTTCGCGTTTTTCTCTGGCATTTCGGCCCCTTTTCCCTCGGAGTTTTTTGTAGTAGGTACATCTATTAGTTCACTATGACTTTGCAGAATGTATACGGGATAGAGTCAGAGGAAAGTATCGAGAAGAAGATCCCGATCCATCAAACTCGATGATGTTTTACAAGTTTGGCCCGTTCTCACCCTTCAGTTCGCCTTGAAGCTCCAGGAAAATTTGAGACACACTTTAAAGGTTTAACTAAGCTTTCTACCTCTTCAGAAATGTTTTCCGAGGCAGGCAGACTGTATTACACAAAGAAAGACCTCAGTTGTCACAAAATGTCACATCATTTGTTTAGCGAACGGAGTTTCAATTTGTCACGCTCTCTCGTCGAACGCAGCTTCTTCTTTCCGGAAAAACATTGTGAAGATGGAGGAGACACGTAAATGACTATAAGATGATGCTCAAAATTTCCTGGAAGCTCAGGATGAACTGAAGGGCGAGAACGGGCCAAACTTGTAAAACATCACCAAGTTTGATGGACCGGGATCTTCTCCCAATACTTTCCTCTGGTCCTATCCCGTAAATATTTTGGATACTAATAGTGAACCACTACATGTACCTACTACAAAAAACTCCGAGGGAAAAGGGGCCGAAATGCCAGAGAAAAACGCGAAATTCTGACCCACTGTGCAAATTCATACCCATTGGGCGGAATAGTAAAATCGAATTCCCGTAATTGTGGCACTGCTGGAACTCGATCAAACGTTTGTGGCAGTGTGCGGAGCGCTGGCAGCCAAAACGTCGCCGCCTCTATCCCACACACACCACTCTCGCTCCGCTCTCACATCTACCTACAATAATGCCTTTTACGCCAGACAGCGAGCTCGACCTTCTCTTCCCTGCCAGCTTCATTTCTCCAGAAGTAAAGGGCCAGCTTCACCCAGACGTTCATGTATGTTTCTCATCATTTCCTATCCCGTTCGTTGCAGCCAATTCCTTGCCTAGATCCGCCCGCTCGCGTCCACAGACCATGGACGGGGGCATCTCGCTGTCCTTGCCGTTCTAAGCGTCGCGACCGACCTCGGTGAAGCGGCCTGGGTCTCCCAATTCAACGCGATGCGTGCCGCCCCACAGACGTACTATTCGCTTGTTATAGTCGACAAGAAGTCGGACAGAATCGTCGGCGCTGGTTCGCTGTTTATCGAGCGCAAGTTCCTCCATGGGTTGGGAAGCGTAGGGCACATTGAGGACATCGCCGTGGACAAGCAGCAGCAGGGAAAGAAGCTCGGGATACGCGTCATCCAAGCGCTCACGCATATAAGCGAGAGCAGCGGCTGTTATAAGACCATTCTAAATTGCAGCGATGCCAATATTCGTGAGTTCTTTGATGAGAGACGCATGGTCCGCTCAGAATCATTGATTGCCATTTCAAGCATTCTATGTAAAATGCGGATTCGAGAAGAAGGAGAATGAGATGGTATGTGTCTTTTGTGTTTATCGCGATCCGAACCTTTACTGAACGCTACCAGGCGAGATATGCGCCCGTCAAAACTGCTCAGCCTCCAAAATTGTAAACCGACACAAAAACTACATTACTATAACCGCAGACGAGCGACACTCGAGGACTCTTAATACACATTTGTATATCCTGTACGCCAAACCCTAGACATCTGAGCTTTCATCCACATGTCCGATACTCACACTGGCGCTCAATCTTGACGGCTATCTCTCGCGAACACGGGATATACTGGGTAATAATTTCTTCTATCTGTATCATGATACAGCTTTAGAATAATCGGTCTAAAAGGGAAGCGGAGGCGGACCTTATCTACCATGGTTTCTGTGGAATTGTCGAGTCTCGACGGCTCCAGTATTCGACTGCATTATCTCTGGACCCAGAACCAAATAGCACGGCAGTTGGCCAGTACGTATACGTCGAGGGCGGTGAGGAAATGCAGAACAGGGCCATCCCAAACCAGGGGAAAGAAGGAAGATTCAAAGAGCCTACTAGGAGCATCGGCGGATGTTCAAGTATTCAAGTTTTCAAAAATATGCTACGCCGCTGCGGTAATTTTGGCAGAGAACCACCAGGACCAAGGCCAGGATGTGGCGTTCCTGCGACGGACCTGCTTTACAAAGCATTGAAGCAATTTAGTTTTCTGTACCTGGTCGTAGTCCTTGGTAAGCACGAGAAGACCGAAATCGGGGATACGCTCAGATTCCGCGCGCCACGGCCTTGTAAGTAACCACTGGACCGCTGCTTGTTGGATTCGTCAAGGAAGACAGCTTGTGGGAGGTCCTCAAGCAGTGGGAGCGACAGAAGGCACGACTGGAACGAGATAGCATCGAAAAGCCGGCAACCAGAACTTGAACTTGAATTAGTATCGTGTTTTATCCACAAGTCCAACGATTATTGAGCCAACGCTTCTTGAATGAGACTGGGAAGATCGACTGACGATAGAACCAGGAAGGCACGGTCCCGGAGGCTCGAGGGGCAAGACTCAAGAAAAGAGCTGAATTTGCAAGTCCAAAATCAAAACTGGCGCCGCCACTGTCAAAATCGTCATTCTGCGAAATGCGGTAAGTACACGTTGAACAGCAACTCGCAGGCTGAGTATTGCCACACCGCGAATACTTCGAATAAGGTGTTTATTGGTAGCGCTGCGGTGGCCATTAGTATCCCTCGATCTAAGCATAACACGATTACGCAGCTGGGCGCCTCCGGTCAGGGCCGGCGTACTACCACAAACGTCGCCTATCAGCGTTGCAGTCTTGGCATAATTGGGCCAAGACTTCGTAAGCCGACTATCACAGCTGGATTCAAGAAGGGCTAGATTTGCTGAGGCTCCAGGTAAGAATGCCCAGCCGCACAGAGCCCTCACGACTCCAGGACCTCTTCAAGTTATCGGCCGTGGTGATACTAATAGGAGGAAGAAGGAAGGCACGCATCCAAACAACTGATGACATCAACCATCGTTCGCTGACTGACCATCTTTTCTCCTCAACGATCGGTTCTGGGGCTTTGCTTGAAACTCCCCCAACGCTATCGGCCCGGCACTGTCGAAGTCGCCCTCTGCGAAATGCAGCACACCTTGAATAGGCTACTCGTAGGCTGCGTATTGCATCGCGAATACTACTTTCAGTAAGGAGTTTATTATTCAGAATATCTAAAATGGCGGTGGCCGTTAGTATCCTGAAGGCGCCCGGGTCCTCGATATAACCCTAGCATAACAAGATTACACAGCTGTGCGCCTCGCGAGGACCAGGGTAAGTACCCACGAACGTCGCCTGGCCTGTTTGCTGCCGGTCAGTTTCCTCACCCTCTCCGTAATCTATGCACTTACAAAGAAACTTGCGAAGTGGCCGGCGTCGGCGAGGGATGAATCAGCGTCAGTAGCATACTTATGGAGTTCCTTCCCTCTCACGCCAGTTGTATTTAAACAAGGATAGTACTCGCCAGAGACAGACAAAATGGCTTCCAGTGCATTCGACGCCTACGTTCCAAGCAACGGCCCAGATTTTCTGGCTATATCCAACATCACAGCGACCTACGTGCCGTTCGACACTCTTCGTGCCGTCCCGATCGACGCCGCAGCGCATGCAGCGTCTTTTGCATACGCCAAAAAGCTCACCCCTCCTGCTACGTTCGCGCACGTCATTCGGTGCTTCTACTTCGCCCTCGCACTCCTCTTCACCGGCTTTCCTTCTGCGACGCCCGGAGTAGCGCAGATCGGGTTCGAGGAGCTGACCCTGCGGCTGTACCATACCACCTTGCTACACGACCTGGGCTGGTCTAACAGCACGGAAGTCCTTAATAACCCTGCTCATGCCATGACATTCGAGCTCCATGGCGCATTCATGGCTTACGAGCACCTGCACGCCGCGGCTCCTACCCTCGACCCATACCAAGTCGGTGATATCGTGCAGAGCATCGTGCTTCACACATCGCAGTGGCCGTCCGGCAATTCGTCCGCCACCCAAATCCTCATGTCACTCAGCGCACTTTTCGACGTGGGAGGATACAATGGAACCGGGCTCGCAGGCCTGGATTTCAATCTCCTTTGGCACCCCAAAACTATAGCAGAGATCGAGAACGCTTATCCTCGGGGCGATTTTTACGACGAAGGTATTGCCGTCTTCGACAGGGAGTTTGTTCAGAAGCCAAACTGCTTGCTGTCGCATTTTCCGGGTGGCGTGAGTGATCCATCGTCGCTTTGCTAATATTCTACACTAACCTGGGCCCTACTTCAAGCTTGATGCATTGAGGAAGGATTTGCGTGTTGGACCGATCGTACCAACAGGTTCAAGTTCCGATTCTCGTGCTGTCCGTGGTCTGAACGACCCTCACTTGCGTTACGTGCGTAACTTGGAATAGCTCTACAAAGATCTGCTCCTTTGGAAGGTTTTGTGTAACGGGTAAATGCTCCTGGCACAGTAGTTCGGCTAGAAATTTCATACTGCAGTGCGTTCAAAATTTACGGGTTATTCTCTCGATCTCAGAAAACAGTGTACGGATTGCGGGGTGTTTTTCTGTAGGATTATTTAGATTCATGGATGCAGATTTTGATAGTCTTGAGACACTTGGGATACAGGGCAAAATTTTGTCAACGTAGTTTGCGGAGAATTTCAACCAAGGTCACGTGGTTTATGTTGATTAAATTCTTTACCCTCTGACGCTTTTCACGATGAGGTCTGAATCTATGATGCCATATTGTTCCATTCTTGAAGACAATCTTACTGTCGTCATAATATGACCATTTCAAGCCGCGTTGGCTCGAAGGTATATAAGTCTCAATTCCAGTACTACAGTAATACTACCTGATCCAGGATTCCCCACCGCTTCTAGCGTATCTAGATCTCGCCGTGGGGGATAAAAACTCTTACACAAAGGAAACAAGATGGAAAAGAGGCATTGATGATGGCACATTCTCCGAACTCTTTATAAACTAAAGCCGAAACAAAGGGTTCGGAAAACGTTGCATTCCGGAACATTTTTCGGCCACCCAGCCAGTGAAATCTGTTAATATTATAATCTTCAAACCCAATGCTTCTGCAACCCGGAACTCGTTATTTTCAGAGCCACAAATCAACATTTGGGCTTGCGCTCTTGAATTTGAAGCGAACTTAAACAGCGACGGAAATTAGGATGGATTCAAGATGAATTGACTCCAGACTCTAGCGATTATCACTCAGGGTAAGTATTATGAGACGGGAACTTGAAATTATGAAGCCAGGGGCCGAAGGGAATGATTTTGAAAACAGGACTTGCTGTTCGGTCAAGACGAAGCCGTGACAAGCCGAACCCAGCCATCAAACCAAACCAGCGTAACACGGTACTGCCAGTGTAGGTTCGGTCCGGGTTCGGAACAAGCCCCGTTCTGTTGCCACGCCGTGCCGGACCAATTACAGCAATCCATCGAAACCAAAACATGCGCAACACGGCGTTCGTCAGAAGGTCCCCGGCTCGCCGGGCCGGACATTCGCGGGCTTGTTCGGAATCACATCTAAGTACCTACCTCTCATCATCTCTGGCTCATCATGTGGATGGCTCTCAGAAATACTCTTTCGCGACTGGAGTTTTCTCCCGAAGATAGGAATCCAAAGGAATCCAACCCTCCCCTGAAAACCCGCTCAAGAGACGAAGACGACCCAAACGCTAGTTTACCCCTGATCCAGCTGCCGCCAGAACTTTTCGACGCGATTATCGAGAACTACAGGACGCTCCCGTCTCCGTTCTACCACAGCACCCATCGTACCAGTTTCCCAGAACCGAAATACTATGAGCGCAACGACGTGTTGACGGCTCTGTCTCAAACATGCACGGCTTTGCGCGGTATCATACTTCCACGGCTCTGGACGCGGCTGGACATATGTCGAGTCCCTGAGCGTGTGCGATTGACGTGGCATACATACACCATGCAGGCGATAGAGCGCAAAGCGGCCGGAGTCGCCGTTTCCCCTGTGCGGCATCACGTCCGGTGCGTGGACCAACTTTACCTCGAGACTTGTATCTAATGCGAATTATCTCGTTCAGGACTCTGACGTTAATGTTCAGCAAAAGTCAGCCCGAAGCCCCGCTTGCAGCACTGTGGAATATGCTTCCGAAGCTTCCGAATCTGCAAACTATTCAGGTCATCACCTGCAAGACTCCGGGATTCGCCAAGTCTCTGACGGACTCGAAGCTCAAGCTGCCCAATGTGACGACGCTCTTTCTTCCCACCGAGGCGAACGTTTTTCAGCGCATCTGCCCCAACGCTACGCACGTATGCAGCGTAGGCGGCACCGGCGCGGCTCGCCGCGCGGCCCTGCTGTCTGCATTGACGCAAAAGATCGAGGTCTTTGACGGGATGGTCGACTGGACAGACCTCAAGCTTGTTGGTCGTATGTCTATCCATATTATATTACTGTACTGCGGCTGTACTGAACCAACTTACCCAGGCCTTTTGAAAAATGCGCCGAACTTGTGCACCCTTGAGTTGAGGCAACCGTACAAGTGGGGCCAGAACACGGCCCCAGCTGAATGGAAGCAGGTCATCCCGAAGCTGGCGCCTCTGAAGAAACTCGCAAAACTCATCCTGACGTTTCCGGCTGCCGAGGAAGGGCCTGACGACGCAGCGTCGATTGAGGCAGCGCGGACGTTGATGCGCAAATCCATTGTGGCAGATGAGCGGCAACTGGTGGTGAGGCGTATCGTCGCGCCGCACTACTTCAATCAGCAAAAAGAGGAAGTATTACATAGTTTGACAACGGAGACGTTCTGCTAATACTTAGTCGTCCTTGTTATTTGATGTCTTCTTCCCATCAGTCAGTTTGCTTCAACTGGTTTTAATTTTTCAACTGACATGCGCTTGGACTGTAAACCAAGTTGACTGGGACAGCGACAGATCTGGGATGGAATAACCGCAACGGAATCTCGGTCCACTCAGTTTGCCGACCCTACTTTCTTCAACCTCACTTGAATGTAACGTCACGGATCATATAAGAATTCAGAATCCTACGCATAGTCCCAATGTAAGTGAAGAAAGAAGACAATCCGAGCAAGTCCGTAAAACAAATTACGCTACTGCACGGTCTCCGTGTCCTTGAGGCAGTCCGATGACACCGGCCGCGAACTGATCAGACCGAGCGCCTCTTAGGCGGTCGGCGTTTTTTTGCAGTATCCATCAGAGTTGGTGATAAAGTCAACGCTGCCGTCGGGCTGGCTCTGACCGCCACAGTTATCGTTCGATGCGGCGGTAAGGCAGGTTGTGAACAGCGAGCAAGTGAGCTGGGTGCTTCCGTCCTAGGCGAATAAAGCATGGTTAAAGACTTTCATCGAAGCTCGACTGCTACCCACTTTTCCATTGACGTCGTGGTACGCTAATTTATGTTCAAGGTGAGTTACGCCTTGCTAAAAGTAATCATGGGGTACGTACTATTGACGAAGGTGCACCCAGAGACTGAGTCGCACATGGCCTCGCAATCTATTCAAGTATGAAAGGTCAATGTTGAATGTATGCCGTGATATTTGAGTTATTACCCGCGATGGTGTCGACGAGACCAAAAGTCTGGTAGCTATTGTCCTGGGTGGCACAAGTCTGGTTGGTGAAGGTTGGGGTGTACTCCGGGGGAGGGTTGTGCGGGGGCTTGGGGCAGTGGAATAAGAATGGGAAAAGGTCCAAAAGCTCGCAAAGCAACTAGAGAATATCGGTCAGAAAGCTCCTCTGCGTCGGGTCGAAACGAGCATAAGTACCTCGTCCAACCAGCAGAGGATACCATCGGGGAAAGGGCCACTGCCATAGTACCATCCGGGGTAGTGACCGACCTCCCACGGGGGAATGGGCGCACCGTAGTGGTTCGCCGCATTGAGAGTCAGCGCGTTCGTGATGGACTCCGCGGAAAATTGGGCCGACGCGCCAGTGACGGCGACGGCGACAGCGGTGAACAGAGTGGTGAAGCGCATTTTGGTAAGTAGCAGAGAAAGAAGGTGCTTGTGGGTCTGTAAAGTGGACACACAATTTTCAAGGGCTTGAAGGCGCCGACTTTATATGATTCGCGAGCCTGAGCAAGGGTTCCTATCAGGAAATCTTGTGGAACTGACACATGTCCGGCACAGCAGAATATGAAACGATGCTGTCCAGCGCCTTAGTGGTTGAAGGAATATTCCAAGGCTGATTTACGGCAAAATCTGAAAAATGGTCGGCAGTCCTGTTCGGCATGCCACAATCTGCCTCTCTTGCGAGATATCATCGGAGTGGACAAGGGGCGTCAAGGGACAGCAGAAGCCAGATTTACAGTGATTGACACGAGGAGTCAGTGCGGTGATAGAGCCCCAGAACGCAGAACTTGAAAGCGAACAACCAAACACTCCCGAAAGGCTGAGGCCGAGTGCGCTCATACGGACCCTTCTGCAGGAATGAGCCATCTACGTCGAGTATAACAGCGATGGGCAAGGGAAGAGATCAAGAACAAGACAGCGAAAATGAGCGAGGCCTCCAGAACATGGCCGTCGAGGCTGAGTCGCCGAGGCCCGAGACCCCGGTGACATTGACATTGATCGCACGTCACATTAATGACGCGGCAGCGTGATTTGTTTTGAACGTTCGGCGTCGTCAACCTGAGCCTATAGGCTGCCGAATAGCCATAAATTCGCGGAGCTGCCAGCGATGTACCTGGAATCATCCCCAAGTTTTTTCAACTGGAAGAAAGAGACAGAAATAACCAAGAAACAGCAATGATCCATTAAAAAATAATTTAGGTACATGTTCGGCGGCGGCGAGCGACCAGTGTTCAAGTTCCTAGGTGAACATATGTCAACTTGGGATATGTAGGTCCAGTAGTCTCTTCCATTCAGGAGAAATTGCCAACCTCATGTCGCGAATTCAATGTCCCCGAGCCATCCCTCGGAGATTCCAATTGCACCCATATGTAGACTTCGATAGCCAATTGCACAAGAGGTGTATTGATGTTCTGGGCTGTGGGCATGCGCAGTGGAATTAAAGAAGCTCCCGAATCCCAAGCGCTGTCCCAACGATGCCGAACGGCCAGAACGGTTGGACCCTAATTTACGTAAAGTCAACCATCGCTGAAAAGTCGCACCGGACGAATGAAGGTACGAAGAGTAGTTCCGTGATGGAGATCGTATATACCAGCATCCAAAACGCGTCTTCTAAGTTCTCTTCCTAAATCCGAAAGTCGAGACTGGGCTGTACAAGACATTTCACCTGTCGAATATTTACAGGCAACTCCATTTGGGTTCTTTCTCTCCTAACCTGCGGAGAACTTCAAGCACCTCTGAAGCCTGGAGGTGAAAATGGCTTGCTGCATGATGGTCCAAATTCAAAGAGGAACAAATAACGAATATGTATTCCAAGCCGCAACGTCTTGGGCCGACGGGCTTGTGGCGCATGAGCTTAATCGGCACTGTCCTGTCACATGTGGCTGCATACCGCCTGTTTATAGTCAAGTTGGTTCCTTCGCACAATGGAATTTAAAGGGATGAATCATGAGGAAAGCCGCGAGGGAAAAGCGACGCTGAATTGGGCTTGCCGCGGCGAAGGCTCATTCCTGTCCCAAAAAGGAAGTCGGTTGAACTTACGTAAATTCAACCAGAAAACACCAAGTATTAGGACAACTTGAATTGCGTGATAATTGACGAAAGAAAGCAGACATATTCAAGCGACGATTTGAATAAGTAAAGTCGTATAACAGCGACTCGGAGTGAGCAAAGATAGTATAAAATCACGGACTGTCGGATTCCTAGAATGTCCTCAAGCTGCCGGGCAAAAAAATCAACGAACTTGAAGTGAATAAATGAGACGGAGGCTCAGCGCTCAGTGTGCGGAGAACAAAGTCTTGGGCTGGGTCTAGGGCTATGCATAATTGACACTGTCCTGACGGAATCAGATTCATACATACCGTACGCATACCACCTGTTGCAGCCTAGACCTGCTTAGTTGCCTAGTTGGTTCCTTTGCAAACATGGATTTAAATTTGGGGATGATCCAAGGGGCGATTCTGGGGAACCTGTGGCACAGGCGTTGGCACACCGGACCGCCGTATCATCATGATCGTGATCACGGGAGTGTTGAACTTACGTGATTTCAACCAGAATTGAACATGCGACTCGATTTTCAACAGTATTGGATTGCATGGTAAAGAAAGGCGGGGATAGCCTAGTACGTGAGAATTCAAGTGTTCAAAGACGAGAAGAGAGACGGAACAGCGAAGCGAATGGGAAAAGAGATGGAACAGTGAACTTTGAAGCGAATGGGAAAAGAGATGGAACAGTGAACTTTGAAGCGAATGGGAAAAGAGGAGAATACAGCGTAATGCTATAGAACAGGGAAACTAACAAAGTTCAAGGCGTGAAAAACAGTCCGTACTCAGAGTTTGATAAGCCCATAGCTTTCGGTGATATTTGTCAACCCACCCCCATGCTGATCCTGCCCACCGCAGTTGGTCGCGTTGAGTATGGTGGTGACGGTGGCGAACAACGAGCAGGTCAACAGCGTGGTGAAGTTCTGCAGGTGCGCAAGTTAGTTTGTTTCGATTAGATTAGTAGGCGGAGAAAAAAAAGGCTAGAAAGGGAGTGGGCACCTTTCCAGACCCGACGTTGTTGTCGTGGTAAGCTACAACAATCAAATGAGAAGAGTAGTGAGATGAGAGAGGGATGGGAGCTCACAGTTTGCGAATTTGCAGGCGTCGACGGCGTCACACATGTTCGCACAACCTGTGCCCGACGGATTGATCAGCCTGCGGGTCCAAACTCACCGCGTGGGGTCGTCGTACCTTGAATGAGCTCGACAAGCCCAAAAGTAATGTAATCGCCCGGGGTTTCTTCGGTCGCGCAGGTGTAGTTTTGGTAAGCGAACTCGTAGCCCTTGGGCGGGGGTGGAGGCGGAGGCGAGGAGCCGCCTCCTCCGCCGCCTCCTCCACCGCTGCCTCCCCCGCCTCCTCCGACGGGTGGGGGGAGCGTGGGCGGCGGGGTTGGCGGAGCCACGGGGCAGAGGCCGAGCAGACCCAGGATGTCGCACAGTAGCTAGGGATTAACATTATTACGTTGCGGCAGGCTTCAAAGGACTCGGCAGACATACTTCCCCGAGACCGGCGACGATGCAGACTAGACCGGAAGGCGCGTTCTGAGAGGTGCCGTAGTACCAGCCCGGGTGGGATCCCGGCTGCCAAGGCGGGATTGGCGCACCGTAGTTGTTCTGCTGGGTGAGGCTCGCGGTCTTCAGTACTTCCGGGGTAATTTTGGGTGCAGCGGCAGAGACGGTGGACACGAGGAGGCAGAGGGCAGAGAAAAGCGGCGTCAGATGCATTGCGGGATACGAGGGGTGAGGTCCTTCCTGCAGCATGGGTCGCTTTTATACGCGTTCCGTCCGCGTTGACGGGGAAAGAATGTCGGCGGTAAATGATTCAGTTTAGCCCAGGGCGGAAGCAAGATTGGCGCGGCCGAGAAACGAAGCACAGAGTCGGCTTCGAATTTTGGTTCGAATATCGGGCTGGATAGATCGCCGATGGAGCCAGAGAGTCGAGTCGGACGGAAGATAGAAATGAAGCTGCTGGATGGAATGAGCGGAGAAAAGGGCATCTCCACAAACTTTTCTCCACTGGACAGAAAGCGCGCAAGATTCGTTACCAATTGAATAGAACTGATATATAGGCAGGCGTCGAACGTTGACCACAATAATCGCGAATATACTTCAGCCAAGCCCCGCGGTACCGAGTGCACCGCGAGCCCTTGAAAGCTGCTGTAAGCGCAACACTTTTTCGTGCTGCTAACACCTCGCCGCAAGGCACCGCCTGTCAATATTAGACTCTTGGGCGCTTGACACTGATACATTGGGCTCACCCCGAGCTCTCGCATTCGAAGCGTGCCTCCACTACTTACTCGGATGTAGGGATCCCCACCGTACTGTATACTGTTACGACCGTAAGGATTACGGGTATTTACTGTTCCTAACCGGCCGTAACCGTAACCGTAATCATGTCTCTAGAAGCGCTTACGGTTACGGTACGGTTCCGGTACGGGTATTACGACCGTATACGGCCGTACAAATTGAGAAAAAAATCAAATGATGTTGGGAGCGGGTGGCGGAACCTTTGGGATTGGGAAATCTCGGTTATATGAGCCTCTTTTGAGTTCTCGCACGAAAACTTAGTGATTTTCGGTCTTGCCTGGGTCCTCGGCGTACATATCTTTGATCCCGTCAAAGTTGCCGTGATCCCGCCATCACAGCATCAAGTCGGAGCTTCCGGCAAGGTTGGCGAGGGAAAGTGGGGGCTCCCACTTTTCATGGTTTAGATTAAGAAACTGGCAAGAGTGGAGCATATTCAACCTTTTGTATTCAAAACTGTGACCTTTGGCTGGCGTTTCTGACTGGAGTCGATTGAATGAGGTGCTGTCGGACGCAGATCCGAAATCTGCCGTTGCCGTCTTAAGACAGGTGGGTGCGGCTTGAGGATCAAACTTTTCGGCTGCGGCTTCCTGAACATGATAGCCATCAAAAATTTACGGTCGTAACATACCGTATACGGACCGTAATCATACGGGTCCATACGGTATACGCACGGTTCCACCCGTAACCGTATACCCGTATCCGTATCCACCGTATATACGGTTACGGTGGGGATCCCTACTCGGATGGAGCTGTCGCGATTGAACGCACGGGTTGGACACAGTATCGGAGGGCTTCCCCGGCGACCTCGGGCACCACGAAAGCTCGGAAAGGGAGCGCCGAGTCTCGAGGTGCGGATTTGCGCAGGAGATGCAGGTCTTCTGCCGCGTAAATGGGTGGACATATTACATGTGTGTGTCGTGTCGAAATTATCGTGATCCAGGTGCGATTGGAGCGTTGTCCGATGGCGGATCCAAACTGATGTGAACGTTGATCGGCAGCGAAAGGAAAGAGAGTTGGGGCGTTGAGATCTTGGAGACGTAAGACGGAGACTGTGGCGTGGATGCCAACGTTGAGCGACGGCACCAGACGGAGACGAGCAGGTGTCAGTAACTGCGCAAGTTAACTTGACGGCGCGTTGTTCTAGACGACCAAAGGATTGCGAAAACGTAACTGTGCCAGAGACCAAAATCAAAAGTGCTTTAGTAATTTGAACAAACATGGTAAGTGGTGCGCCTAAATTTCGATGCTCCGGGACCGCTGCATTTTGCGCGGCGACGTTCGCGGGGGAAGGGTCGCGATCTGTCGACCTCCGTCGAAGTAGTCGTCGTCACTGTCAGCTTCCTCGTCGGTCTCTTCCCCACCATCCGAGTCGTCTTCCGGGAGCGGTTCCGGCGTCACTTCCTGTTTCCCCTTGACCGATACTCTCGCCCACTTCTTTGGTGGTCCCTCGGCCTGACGAGCCCTAGATCGTTTCCCCAAATTCACCTTCGACGCCTTGGACTTCTTCGGTTTGGGATGCTTCTCGTAATGAAGCTATTCGTCGAACCAGTCCTTGGGATATCCCACGCATTTCAGGATCGTGAAGATAACTTCGAGGCGGTCATCTTTGAGAGCCTTCAAAATGCGGGCTGGAGTGTATTGGATCTCGCTATCGGCTTTCAGGTCTTTGTTGCTGATTTCAATCCACGATTTCCACCCTTCGGAGCGAAGCACCCAAGCCACCCAATTGTTCAAAACATGCGGAGGAAGGAGAGAAATGTGGTGAGGGGCAATCGTTCCCCAGCGGAGGTAATCATATGTTCCTGACAAGCGCCAGTTGTCGCTGCGAATTGAATCAGAGAGAATTCAGGTATATATATGTCATTACGCACATTCCTTCGCCTACGGTTCGCTCTCGCTCTTTATCACAACCTCTATCCGAGTCACCTCATTTTCATCCTCTTCAGGTCGAACGACCGGATCTGAATCGCGGCTGGGAAGAGGACCAGCCTCCGGTGGCATCAGGTACAGGAGACGATGCATCTCTGGAAGTTCCCCCGTTGCTACGTCGGAGAATCTGTACCAGAGCTCGCGGGTGCGGCTACCGGTGAAGGCTGCATATCCGACAGGTCAGGCGCACCAGGATGATTATTTCCAGGTTCTTCGTGATCGGAATCTAAGACCTTCAGCCCGGCATTTCAGCGATACCCAACGAAACAGAACTGAAATTCACCGGTATGGCCTCTGCATGCTCCTTGTTCGGCGAAGGCACGTTCCAGATATCGAACTTCCCATCCTCGGATTTGATTAGTGTTACCCGTTCAAACTGGTCAGGTTCACCCTCTTTCTTTATTACGACGTCTATCACCTCGTCTTTAGGTTGAACAACCAAATCTGAATCACGGCTGTGAAGAGGATCCCCAGTGGCATCAGGTAGTACAGGATCAGGTACAGGAGACCACGCGTCTCTGGAAGGCCTCCCGTTGCCAGGCCGTGCTGGAGAACGTGTGCCAGAGCTTGCGGGTGTGGCTGCCGGGGAAGGCTGCATATCCGCCAGATCAGCTGCACCTGCAAACAAGCGAAATAAGAGCTTTTATGTTTGTACTGTGTGTCTACGAGAGACTAAGGCGCACCAAAATTATTAGTTTCAGGTTCCTCGTCATCGGAATCCAAGACCTTGAGCCCTGCGTTCAGCGATGCTCACCGAAACAGGGCTGAAATTTACCAATATAGCCTCTCCATGTTCCTTGTTCGGCGAAGGCAGATGTTGAGGGTTTTTGAGAAAATGAGCACGGAAATGATTGCCATCCATCGGGACACTCACCTCTCGCTTGACTTGTAGATTTTTCAAGTCGGCTTCCAGGGACTCGATCTTCGCGAGGTCGACCACCCGTTTCTGTTTCAACCTCTTGTTTTCTGTATTGAGTGCAAAAAGCTTTGCTTCTAGGTCTATTTCTCGTGCAAGGGCTTGCTTCTCCTTCTTTTTTAGCAAGGCCTTCAGCATCGCGATCTCGGAAGTCGCAGACTCAGAACTTTCGAGCTTTAAATTTTCGACTTTCAAGCCAGACTCGGACTTGGTCCTGAAGGTAGATTGTTCGACCTTGATCTTGCCCTCAATGGGAGCATCTGGCGCTTCAACGCGGGGTCCAGCCATTGAGTGAGGTTTACGATGAGCGCAGCACTAATGATCAATCATCAACATTCTGATGCGCTTCGAGCGGAGCCGCAGCATATAAATGCTGGTATCAGATATGATTAGATCTTTACAGTCAGAATGAAGACGGCTTGCGTCTCCCTGTTCCTCGCTGGAACAGCGTACGTCGCGCTGGGCACTCAAGCCCCTTGCAATACCCTCAACACCATGACTGGGACAAGGATCCAGAAGTCGACGCAACAGGAAACCGCATCTTCACCTCCGTCAGCGAGCTCATGCAGCTGTGGCCAGGCACAGTCGTAGTCCAAGGTAAGTACACGCGTTTTTAGAATACACAACCGATTGAAAGTATATTCAAGGCCACTCATTCGCGCCGTGTACCATTCCTGTGGGGACTGTCTTCTATCATGGACGCGCCAACGAATCTGTGCCTACTGTGCCCGAATGGCTAGCATTCGACTTCGAGCACTCGTACTTCTTTGCCTGGGGCCAAGACCCGCATGTCCTCACTCTCGTCACGAAGCGGGAGCTCCGGATCCTGGACTTTGACGGCCTCAGCGCGCACCTGTCGACCGAATCCCAATCAATTATCATGTACGGCGAGGTACATTCTGGCACCACTCCAACGCCTGAGCTCGCGCGGCGCCTCTGCGCATGGGGCGCCAAGAACGGCATCGACGGCTTCATCCGCATGGAAGAACACTTCGAGCTAATCGAATGTGACTTTGCGTCCTCCTTCGACTTGCTAGCGTCTCTCCGCATCATCCCTCAGGACGAGCGCGCCAAAGACGTTGGGCGCCCCACCGGCTGGGTCGGTTCCCTGCCGACAGACTCGACGTCGGAAATATATGTTGTGGGGAAGTGGCACGACCGCGCACCAGGCGAGACGCGTGTGCGCGTGCGATACGACAAATTTGTCTCCTTCTATGACCCCGCTGTAACCAGCCTGGTCGAGTCTCGCCGCGGAAAGCCCCGCGAAGAGCAAAACCTGAAGCATCTCTCGAAGGCGGACGCGCAGATGAAGCTTGCAGAGCTGGAGGTAGCGCTCGCGCGGCCATGGAATTCAGGCAGCGGTGTCGACTGGGCGAGCATCGTCCATGTTGTGGTCGAGCGATACGGCGAGCGGCTCGAGGTCCTTGCGCACACTCTCTCCCATGCCGCGTCGTCGTCCCTGAGCACGTACGACGTCGCGTACAAGGCGCGCCAACAAGTTCTAATGATGCTCACTCCGCACTTCACCACTTCAGACACCCCCAGCACGGATGGTGTCGCGAACAAAACGTGGCTCGCACCAGTCGTCGAGCGATGTGCGTCGACGCACACGCGGGGCCTGCCGGCGAGCGACCTGCTCACACCGCAGGAGCTCCTCATCCGGGGTGCGGTCGAGGACGTGATGCAGCAGATCTGCAGGCGTCTAGCGCGGATGTTCGCGCTGACGTACGACATTGAGCTTGAGGACAAGAGGGTGCTTGCGTCGAGCGTTGTGGGCGCAATGCAGGTCGAGGTGAGCGAGCTCATGACGTGGCTCGACTGGACGCAGGTCTGGGTGAAGTGCAAGCCCGCGTGCAAGACAGAGGTGCGTGTTTATGCATTTTTTGCGATAGATTGATAACTTCTCCACCTGCAGGAGATGTGCTTGATACCTCGGGGAGGAGAGGGCGACCGCCGAAGCCTTAAATGTGTTCCCAGACCTAACACATTGTAGATGCTTCCTTCAGATACTACTTTCAAAAAGATTCATACGCTACTTACTTCCTGTAAATTTCGTAAACGCCTCTGACTCTTGTTTAGACATCGCATGCGCTTGAAGCCCTGAGCTGCACTGCACTGCAAACCATAGCACGGTATCGATATCAGAGACGACAAGAAAAGTTGTAGGAACTCACAGTGGCACGAACACGAAGTAAATCTGTCGCCTCCAAATCTTTAGATACGCATCCATTCCAAGTCGACCGGAATCAGTTGCCTCTAGTATACGTGATCTGAACGACTATCTTCAAATTCACGCCCGGGAGACTAGAGAGTGAATCGAGCCTAAGTTGCCGCAATAGAACGCAGCACACTCTGCCCAGCTCGTCTTCATCCATCGTCACCTCGACTTAAACGGCTTCACGTTCTCCACCTCGTTCCGCTGCCACCTTCTGGGTAAGACCAGTCCAGTCTCGAGGGTGCTTTGGGCTCGATGGCCAGCAACTGCGAGGAGATCCGACCACGGTTGTGACTGTCTGTCCCACGAGTCGTCGAACCACGTTTTGCATCGGACCAGGTGATAGCGTTGGAGGTCGTCGAATGGTTTAGGTGCGGGACTTCACGAGTTTCAAGGAATCTGTTGCATCTAGAGACTAGGGGCGACGACTCGTCAGGCTGGAGGATACCAGCATAAACCGACGCGAGTGTCGGAGTTGTAAATTCAAGGTGCGTTACCAACCACCGTGAATGATTTATCCTCCTCTCATCTCTCATCTATGCTTTCGCGGAATTATTGAGCGCCATTCGCAACTTGGCAAACTGCGGTGCTGGAGTCAACTCCATGCAAGCCGGGACTCAACTCGTCACTTGAATGCGTGCGGTTTGTACCCTACTTACCTGTGGATCTTGCAGACACTGCCAGACACTGACTCATAAGCGCAGGCACACTGTAACTTGCGAGGTCTTCCTCTGTCCTCTGTGGTCTTCCGATTTTCCTTTACAATGCGTTGATCTTTGGAAGCTTCGAGTCCGCAGCACCCCGCACTTGACGCTTTGCAGGCCCGCGCATCTGCCCCACCGATGTGCCGACCAGACGCAGGTAGCAACATCCTTTGCCGCCCGTTGACTGGTTCTCCTGGCTGCCCATAGCGCACCTAGGCTCATCTCACACGTTGCCTCATCCTCGGCTTCCTTGTCGTACAAACACCTGTGCATCGCGGCCTCGTCCCCCCGCTGCTACCATCCACATATCTCTGGCGCGGTGCAGTCTCACGGCCACCGTTTTTACAGACCTCGTGCGTCTGCTTGGGCTTGTCTCGGTATCGCTGGTGCCGCCGCTCGCTTGCTTTGGCCGAGGATTTTGATTCGTCTGCCTTTCATTCGAATAAACTGCAGTGTATATCGTGCCAATTGATTTCTATTTCTTCGTCTGTGCTGCTTCCGCGGATTACACATGTCAACGCTGCAAATTTATGCAACGCTTCCCGTTGGACTTTTTCGTCGTTTTGGGCTCTTTTTCACTTCATATCGAATAACGCTGGTGACTACGCCATTGCTTGGGTTTCTCGCGTTCCCATCGGCATCTTCACCCGGACATTGGACTACTCTCAAATGTCAATCGCGCGATGCAGTGCATGCCGCAATTTACAGCTTCAAGTTCTCACGTGGTTCTCCTTCAGGTTCTCCCAACTTCGCATCCTTCCCTCATGCCTCTCTTCGCCTCCTCCTCCGGATTGCAAATCAATGGCGGCAATTTCTATGATATCGCAGGAGACATGAACATCCACAGCACGCAGCCCACGATTGGGCAGGGTAGCGATCCGCTGACAGCCTTGGAATCCGGCTTGAATGTCTCGACTGGTCGGTTGGTGGGCGCACAAAGGACTGGACGACAGGTCGAAGCTGCGAGAATGTTGCCTTACGGCGGTATGCTGCGGCAACCTGGGAGATAAACATGACACTGACGGTCGCAGACCTGGATCACCAGCCACCTCTTTTAGACCCTTCCCATGGATCTGACGAGTTATCGTCTTCAGCTTTGATCTCACTTCGCCCATCCAGTGGCGATACACCAGATTGCAGTCGGCCACCCTCGTTTCCTGCTTGTGACCATCGAACGAATATCAATATAGGCGGGAA
The DNA here is from genome assembly GCA_029281435.1 of Mycena haematopus. Classification (NCBI taxonomy): domain Eukaryota; kingdom Fungi; phylum Basidiomycota; class Agaricomycetes; order Agaricales; family Mycenaceae; genus Mycena; species Mycena haematopus. Next base: position 9,419 of record JARJCV010000153.1, on the reverse strand, counting down.
TGTGAATCAGATCCAACGCTTCGGCGAATCAGGCGAGTCAAAATGTATGTGATGCTCGTACCCCGTGCTTATTTGAGGTTTTCAGGCCTCCATATCCTACACCGCGCTGCTGCTGGTGACGCATTTCACGATTCAGCGGAGAGGTATCCACAGCCGAAGTGCCATCCGGAGACGCGGACAGACATGCTTGAGGATCTATATGAATGGTCCTCCGAAATCGATGCGACCAGTGATGTGTTTTGGTTGCACGGGCCAGCTGGCGCTGGCAAATCGGCGATCGCGCAGTCGTTCTGCACGAAGCTAGAGTCGGAGCAGCGCCTCGGCGCTAGCTTCTTCTTCAAACGTGGACATCCATCCCGTGGAATTGGGAACAAGCTGTTCCCCACAGTGGCGTGTCAGCTCGCCGTATGTCTACCGGAATTGAAGCAAGCCATCTCCCGAATTGTGGAAGACGATCCTTTCATCGTCGATCGAGCACTTTCAGTGCAGCTGCAGAAGTTGATAATTGAACCGTGCCAAAAGATCGTCCATGACCGCACATTGGTTATTGTCATCGATGGGCTGGACGAATGTGAGGGCAAAGAAATTCAGTGCGAGATACTGCGCTCAATCGGCAGTGCCATTCGCCAAGGACCTCGTTCCCTCCGGTTTTTCATCGCCAGTCGGCCGGAGCCTCACATTCAGGAGATTTTTACGAGTGCGCTGCAGGGGATTCATCGCGGCGTCAACATTAACCAGTCCTTTGACGATGTCCGGAAGTACCTCCTTGATGAATTTCCCCGAATTCACCGAGAACACCATGAAACCATGGCCAGAATTCCTTTCCCGTGGCCAGCCCACGGCGTTGTTGAATATCTTGTGTGGGAATCCTCGGGATATTTCATTTACGCATCCACCGTAGTGGTGGGAAAGTTCGGTTCGGTTCAGGTTCGGGGCACTTTTCTCTGAACCCCGAACCTGAACTTCGGTTCAGGTTCAGACATTTGCTGAACCTTGAACCTGAACCCAGGTTCAGGTTCGGTTCAGGTTCGAACTCGGTTCGAACCCCCAATTTTTTCCCACAGAATAATATTGAAATTTGAGGCAACCAAAGCTTAATTGGGTACTTGGTGAGTGTCAGCCATATCATTGGTCCTTACCTAGAGGTAATCTGTACTGTCTGAAGCTTTGAAAGTACAATTCTCATATATTTGGACAAAATATTGAACTTTGATTTCAATTAGAACAGTAATATATTTCACTAGAAACACATCTGTAGCCTACAGGACCCTCTAAAGTATTGTATTGTACAATTGGTGAGGGATTACACATCAAATGGGATGAAAATACACCCTGAAATGATGAAAATCAGTCAAAAAAATGCCCAATCGGTTCGGGGTTCGGTTCAGGTTCAAAAAAATATTTTTTGGCCTGAACCTGAACCTGAACTTCGCGTTCAGTTCGGTTCGGTTCGAGTTCGAACCGAAATCTGAACCGAACTTTCCCACCACTAATCCACCGTCATCAAATTTATCGACGATAAAGACTTCCGTCCCACAGACCGTCTCAAAGTAATCATAGGAATCAGGGAGGCCAACGATGAATCACCTTTTGCTGCACTCGATCTGCTGTACACACAAATACTTGTTCAGGTTCGACCTCGGCCTCAACTTCTCCGAGTTTTGACTGTTATGATGGCCGAATTAGATTTGCCGATTGGGCCCATCGAACAGCTGCTTGGGCTGGAGCCGGGTGATCTTCAATTAACACTACGTGGCTTACGATCTGTGGTCAACACGAAAGATCGCTCCTCCTCTGGATTGTGGATAGTCGTCCATCATGCATCGTTCTATGACTTCCTCCGACATCCACAACGGGCCGGGATTTTCTACGTAGATGATTCACACAAGATGGACTTGTCCTGCTGTATTCTCAAGGCACTTTCGCGTCCTATCACGGCCAGGGACTGTTTCATTGGGTAACTGTTCCAGTCAAAAGCAGTGGACTTTCTGAATCGATTTTAAACTTCGCAGGCAGCCCAATCTGGACCGTGCACTCGGATGTGTACTTTCCTCGGAACCAACATCAGACCTCATATCCCTTCTTCACACTTTCAACCCAGATCGGTTGTTCCTTGCCAGTCGAATTATTCATAAGGTCCGGTATTGGTTGAAAGTAAGTCCCACAGCTCGGTTCATAGACCTTGTTCCTCAAGCTTTGGCAGAAAAGCCAGGCAGTTCCCAAAGATTTAATACAGCTCTGGCAAGACTACCATTTCATGCACTCTTTTGAATCCGAAGGGTGCAAATTTCATAATCTAGCCCACGTTACCCAGGAAGATTGGGACCATTCACACCAGGTGTTGTTGCAGGCCTCTCCGTCACTTGCCTGGATTTTTCAGGCAGTTACATTGATCCGGGACCCTGTTATTCATTCCGTGCCACAATCGCTCCTGTTTGGAGTCCACCTCTTGTTGGATGTTCCATGGAATGAGCTGAGAATTACGATATGCTCTTTATGCTCATTCATGGATGATAGAAGGCTTTTAGCGACTCTGTTCGTTGTCGCACCACAATCCAATCTGATTCCTGCACACCTTGACGCAATCGTGTTGAACTTGACTTGCGGCGCTCTACGTGTCCTACAGCAAATCCTTCATGATGAATTGCCTCGGTCGATCATGTGAGTGTCTCTAAATCTGCCATCCACATCTCCAACTTCAATAGGCAGCATACTAAAGGCTGGGGCCGGTATCTGCGACACTGTCCACCGTCAGAGGAGCTGTTGCAGGATGTTTGCAAAGTAAAACCCCTCTTGGCCGGTCCCTCCCATCCGTGGGATCGCTACAACGTTCTACAGTGGCTCAAGGTGAATTCCTGACTTTCTGTGAATTGGGCCATTTATTTATGTGTATAATGTACTCAGACATTTCCTGAGCCTCCACTGGAATTAATCGGTGATTTCCAGCCTTTGGAGAACAAATATGGTGAAGACGGCTCGACTCTGTCAGACTCAGATTCGGAGTCTGAGTTTGACAGTGTCACAAACCAGTTGCAGTCTTCGCATCCCCGCGAGAAACACCCAGTGTAAAGTAATATACTTTTCCTTCGTGGTAGGCTCGGAGTAAGAATACCTCCAGATAGATTAGAGAGCAGTTGGTGATAATCATCAGACAGTCGGTGCGATCTCAGATTTTGCACTAATTTTGCCCAGTGAAAATCCCAGCTCGATGTATCGACGTAGAACGAGCGAGATCTTTGATGCTTTCTCGTTCGATCCATGGATCCAGATTGAAACCAATTGAGAGAAAAAGAGGCTGCAGCTGTATTATTAAACCTGTAGAGGCACATCGAGCTGTGCGCGCGGCAGCCTCGCCTCCGCTACCCCACGGCCACCACATCTGCATCTCGTCTGGGCGCCCCACAGATATATCGTCCATCCGCCAGCCTATATTGCGCGGCCGTCGGGTGAGGGTGCATGGCGACAAGCTGCCGGGGCCGGTGTTAGGGCTGGTGCTGGTATGTGTGCGCGAGGAGGCGCGGGTGTGATGTAGGTCTTGTGCGAGTCGACCGGAGGCAAAAAGGGCACGAATAAGTACGAGGGAGTCGAGCGTAGTACGCGTCGGGCAGGTGCCGTGACGGTGGTACTAGGTATCGTGTCGTGCCGTTGTGTCGCGTCAATTTCTATCTCTATCTCTCCCCCTGCGTCCCCGTCCCCAGAGTCCTATACAACTAACAAGCCCCCAGCAGCAGCCGCCCTCCCTCCCTCCCAACCGACAGCGATATTCGTCCCCGCCCTGATCAACTTGAACGCGCTCAATCGCGCATGGGGGCGCGGTGGAGAAGAGGATCGAGGTGGGGGGAGAGGGGCGTTGGTAACATATGAGAAGGGTAAAGCGGCGTTGGGGGTGGGCCCCTGCTTTTCGGACGAGACGCACTCCTCCCCAGACGACGCCTCCGTGACACTCGAGCGAGAACGCCCCCGCAGACGCACTCTCCTCCCCGCCTAGGCAAACAAGCTCCAGACTCCGAGTCGGGTTCGCCGCCACATCCACGTACGCCGTAGACCAGTGTGCGCAGTGCGGGGGCGGCGGCGGATAGGGAAGCGAGGGAGGGGCGTGATTGTGTGCTCGAGAGTGTCTGGAATTATTATTTAGCTTATGAGTATGTATGTAGCGGAGAGGAGAGGACTCACGAGTTCGGTGCACGCATTGACGGCCTCTGACAGCGGCGTTCAGAATGATGTATATTCAATATTGTGCGGCCGTCGGATGAGGGTGCATGAAGATGCCGCCGGTCAGTGCTAGGGCTGGGGCTATTGCTGGTATGATACTCGGTGTACATGAGGAGGCGCGGGTCGTGTGCGAGTCCGCCGGAAGCAAAAAAAGATGCACGAACAAGTGCGAAGGAGTCCAGTGTACGTCGGGAAGGTGCCGTAACGGCGGTACCAGGTCACTATCGGTGTCGGGCCATGCGTTGTGTCGCGTCGATTTCTATCTCTCTCTCTGCGTCCTGGTCCCGTCTCCGTCCCACACCCCAACAGCCGCCGCCCCCCTGTCCACCCTACAGCGATATTCGTCCCCGCCCTCATCAACTCGCGCATGAACTCGCGCATGGGGACGCGGGGCAGAGAGGAAGAGCGAGGCGGGGGCATTGGTAACTCATGAGGAGGGAAAGCGGCGTGGAGGGTGGGCCCCTGCTTTTCGAACGGGGCGCACTCCTCTCCAGCTGTGACACTCGAGCGAGGCGGCCCACACGCCAGCACCGCACACAACGCCGCGCTCTCCTCCCCGCCTAGGCAAACGCGCTCCAGACTCGGGTTCGCCGCCAGCGGCCACGTACGCCGTAAACCAGAGGAGCGGCGTTCGGAATGATGCATACTGATATGCAGCATATTGCGCGGCCGTCGGGTAGGGAAGGTGCGTGGCGATAAGATGCCGGGGCCGGTGCTGGTGTTGTACTGGTACCGGTGGTACATGACGAGGCGCGGGGTGGTGTAGGTCTTGCCAGTGTGCGAGTCGCCGGAGCCAAAGATAATAGGGAGTGGAGCGTACGTCGGCTTAGTGGTACCAGTCGCACCAGGTCGTGTCGGTGTCGTTGTCGGTGTGTCGCGTCATTCGTATCTCTATCTCTCCCTCCCGCTCTCTGCCTGTCCCAGCTAACAAGCCCCCGCAGCCGCCGCCCTCCCGCCCTCCCCCTCCAACCCGGCCCGCAAAGTTTGCGGGCCGGTGAGGGGGTCAACTCGCTCAATCGCATGGGGACGATCGAGGTGGGGAGCAGAAAGCGGCGTTTGGAGGGGTGCGCAGCGCCAGCAAGCTTTGAATAATCATGCGCACTCCTCTCCGCATTTCGAATTCACCACGTCCGACACCCACCCGGCGCGGAGGGAGGGGTGTCGCGAGCACGAATAAACCACGGCGCGCACCCGTCGTCGAGCGATGCACACGCGGAGCGACGTGTTCACACCGCGGAGGAAGATCGAGGTGCAGAGCAGGGCGCGGGGGTGTTAACGTTGGCATGAAGAGGGTGAACGGTAGGTAAAGCGGCGCGCGGTAGCAAGTTTCAATCATGCTCACTCCCCTCCGGCTCACTTCCCTGCGCACTTTACCACTCCAGACCCAGACACCCACCCCCACCCCCGGGCCCCGGGTCACGAACAAAACGTGCCTCGCACCCGTCGTCGAGCGATGCACACGCGGAGCGACGTGTTCATACCGCGGAGGAAGATCGAGGCGGAGCAGAGAGGTGGGTAGGTAAAGCGGCGTGCCAGTGGGGGTGCGCAGCGCTCGCAAGTTCCAATCATGCCCATGCGCACTCCGCCTCCGCATTTCGAATTCACCACGTCCGACACCGACACCCACCCCCACCCCCGGCGCGGAGGCGCGGACGGCGTCGCGAACAAACCGTGCCTCGCACCCGTCGTCGAGCATCGCGTTGTGCACGCGAGGCCTGCCGGCGAGCGCCGCATCCGGGGTGCGCCCGAGACTCGAGGCCGTGAAACAGATCCGCAGGCGCCGCGTACGACGTCGAGCTGGAGGGGAGGACTAGAAGCCTAGGTGGGTGCGGCGAGTGTTGGGGGCGAGGTGACGTGGTTCGACTGTGGGTGAGGTGCGAGCCCGCGCGCAGAGGTGCGTGTCTATCGTTTTTTATTTCTTCTGAGATCGAGGGGTATTGACGACTGCCACATGCAGTAAACGTGTTTGATCCCTCGGAGCCTGAGGAGAGGGCGGAGGTTAGATGTGCTCGCAGGTCTATGTAACAGGTTGTAGATGTTCGAGAAGAGGGTCTTGGGGTACTTAGTTACTTGTCAAGTATATTTCGCAACCGTCTCTGGACTAGGAATCATATGCGCTCGGCTCGGAAGCGCCGTATTTCTTGGCTTGAGGTGCACTGCACTCAACCCTAGGGTGTGCGTCCTTCTATTGCGCGACTTTGATTCCTCGACTTGGAACGGAAACGTATCCAAAGATGGACGCGACGGATGTTCATGCCACTCTGTGAGCTCCTGATATCGATACAGTACTGTGCTATGGTGCGTAACTCATCATCGCCTCGACTCGACGGCTGCACGTTCTCCACCACTGGCAGCTTTCGACTCCAGTCAGCTCGCTGGATCAGGAGGAGGGAGAGTCAGATGCAGATGCGGACAGACTGAGGGTTAGGGAACGGTCCATGGAGAAGGCGGGGATTGCAAGGAGTTCTGGAAAACTTGGGTTGCGAACTCAGTGAGTGGAAGATCGAGGACGTTTTCCTGTGTCCTAAAAAGCCACGGACGCGGGGGTGTGCATATATAGCAATAAAGACGACTCTGCGAAAGACCAGCCCTGGGTCGGCGGGTGTGACCCGGCACACTGGGGTGAGTGCCCGAGCAACATCAGGACACGGAGACGCGACAGCTGCAGAAGATAAAACGCTCATAGGAGATGGAGCGACATAGATTATCAGCTTGCGGCATATATAAAGGAAGCATGGCCCAGACATGATTTTGGTAGAAAGGGGATCTATACATGGTGGTACGCTCACCGCCCCTTGCCGCCCTTCATCTGCTGCTTGGATACCTTCGGGGCGGAGCCGCCAGCGGGACGTGCGGGCTATAGACGAACGATTACAACACCACTCGCAAGATGGAGGGGAGCCAAGACTTACCTTCGCCTTCTTGACCTCCTTATCCTTCTTCTCCGTCTTCGCCTTGGTAATCGCCGCCAGACGGAGCTGGTTGCGCTGCGCGGCAGTCTGGTTGCGCTTCGCGGCGATGGCGGCGAGGTCGGCGCCGACGATGCCGCGCTGGTGCTTCACGGTGCGGCGGGAGCGCTTCTTTGCGACCTCCTCGGTGATGCCCTTCTTGTGCATGCGGCGGTAGACCTGCGTCCAGGCGATCTTGCGCGGGTTTTTGCGCTGCATGAAGAGGGACGCGTTTTTGGAGGTGGAGAAGCGGAAGACCTGGGGGGCGTGAGCGGGTGGGGAGGGAGGGAGGGGAGACCGACTTTGCTGTCGCCCCGGACAAAGAGCTTGCCCTTGCTGGGGTAGATCCGGAAGCCGGAAAACGAATCGATCTCGACCTTCTGCACTCAATCCTATATCAGCCCCGTCCAACCAAGTAACGCCTCTACACACCATCTACAACGAAAAAAGTCAGTCAGCCAACGTCATCCAAATGCACAAGGTCCATCCACGTCTCGTACCGCCCAAATGGCTTGAGTTGGGTGTCATTCGGGAGGTACAGACGGCGCGGACGCGTTTGGGGGTGTGGGGAGGGCAGACTCACGATGCTGGGGAACGATTGGTTCTTGGGAGACCTGAGGATTTGTGTGGACACGTGATGCAGATTACGACATTGTTGTCCCACGCAATGACTGAACGCCGCACTAATCAAAGTTGAATACCTCAAATGCTCTGCGACGTCCCAGATTGCGATGCTCGCAGCTCAAGGCCCTCGTCAAAGCAAGCCCTGGCCCGAGAGATAGACTTGGAAACTCAATACCGAAAACAAGAGCCTTGGACAGAAACAGGCGCCTGACCTCGCCAAGATAGCGTCCCTCGAAGCTAATAGCCCACTTGAAATCTCCACGTCAGTTAGTATCATACCCGAGTCCCGACGAATCGAAATCGTTTCCATCCTCAAACCCTGAACCTATACCGTCGCCGACCAAATATGCAGAGTCTGTACCAGTGAATTCCAGATCTGCTCCGTCGGCCATGCCTGAACCACAGCCCGGCTCAGCTCAAGCTCAAGCGCTCAAGCTCTCAGATTCCGACGACGACGAACTGGAGATAATCATCCCGGTGCGCCTCCGATACACCTGCCGAACTTTATGCGCCCTTCATCATCATACTATCAGCCACTGATACAAATCCCCCAGCACGACCTGGCCACAATGGGGGCCCCGTACCCGACCCCACTGTCGGCCCTCTCCAAACCCAAACCCAAACCCGCGGCTCCCACTGGCAAACCGAACTTGAACTCCAACCCCAACAAGTCAACGGTGCCATTGGGACAACGATCAGCGAGGGTCCACCAACGAAACGGGCGAAGGTGCCAGAACCGCCCCGGAGGACGACGACTCGCAGTCGAATCGAATCGAGCCGGGGAGTCCTGCGTCGTGCGGATGTTCGACTCTGAATTGGCGGATTTATACGGCCTTGATTAGCACCGAATACACGCATCCTGATATTTTCCTCCCCATGCTTCTTCGACCGACACTGCCCAAGCGAAACCCCGCCACACCACTGTCACGGTATGTTCGTGTCGTCCATCCCAGCAAACCCGCTTGCCGTCAATTTGGGATTGCACTTGCAGCAGACTACAGTAACATAAACTGAAAGCGAAAAAAAGTACCGTAACTGAAAACGCAAATCGGTATTCCGCTCAAGGGAAATGGAAATTATAAGAATGAAAATGAGATTAGGGAAAGCACTAGGAAAATGAGAATGAGATCGCGAACACGAAACTGAAGGAAGGGAAACGAGAATGAGATCAGGGAAACGAGAACGAGATCAGGGAAACGAAAACGAGATCAGCGAAACGAAAACGAGGTCAGCGAAACGAAAACGAGGTCAGCGAAACGAAAATGAGGTCACAAAAATAGAAATGAGATCAGGTAAACGGGAACGAGATCACAAAAAGTTTGAAAAACGAGAACGAGATCAGGAAAACCAAAACGAGATCAGGAAAATCAGAACGAGATCAGGAAAACGAGGACAAGATCCGGAAAACGAAACCGAGATCCACCTATAAAGCCCCAGATATGGCACGAGTTAATGATGGAGAAGTGATCGATCTCCACCACTAATTAGAATACTTGTTGCTATATTGCGAGTAGCTGTTAATTCTCCTTAATTCCATTGCTATTGTCCTCAATAATTAGTGAAAGCAATAGCTAATTGTTATATCTACGGTACGACTCCATCAATCGCATCAAAGATAGCGCTTGAAGCCGTGGC
>JARJCV010000152.1:0-105696 GCA_029281435.1 Mycena haematopus | reverse complement strand
GATCAAAGACAGGTCTCAGATTCCATAAATCTTGCATTTCTCGACGTCCACATCGCTTCCACTGCCACAATTAACGACAAGCCACCTCTGAACACCGAGCTCAATGTCCTCCGCAACCATGGATCCGAAAATCTTTCATCAATTGGCTGTATCCAAGGTATCCCCGATCCTCATTGGCTCTCTCCTAAACTTCTTCTTCTTTGGAATACTACTGGTACAAGTCTGTATGTATCTCTCATACACATTCCGTGGAATCAACTGCTGACTGCATTCCCAGACATATACCGCGTATGTTTCTCGAAAGACTCGTGGATTATCAAATCCCTAGGTCAGATTCGCCCCTTGAAGCGTTGCCTCCCAGTCTACCTAACATTCCAGGTTCAGTATACTTCATCCTCTTCGCGATAACCCTCGGCTCCTGTCTGAACGCATCGGATGCGTCGTTCTGGTACGTCACGTCCTTCGGGGACGTCGCTGCCTTCGGAGATCCTCGATTTGCGAACTTCTACTCTCCCATCATGGGCTCCTTCATCGCAATGCTTGTCCATTTCTTCTTCTGCTTCCGCATCTTCGTCATACGGCGCGCGGTATGGCCGGTCTGTATTCCGATTGCCCTGGTATGCATACCTACCGCTCAGACTCGACCAATCTACCAACTCCTTTGGAATGTAGGTCACCGTGGCCCAATTCGTCGGTGGGCTGGCAAGTGGTGCGATCGCATACCAGGATGAATTCGGGTACATGTCTCCAACGCCAACGACGTTAGTTCACTCCAAGACCGTGTTCTTGCGGATTTCATCTACCTCTGGCTCACCGGTGGCGCCGTCGCCGACGTCCTCATCGCAGTCATCATGACCACGCTGGTGCGCCACATATCTACATCCTTCCCGCGAAATCTGACTGACTTACATTTTTATACCACATAGATCCTCAAAGCGGACATGCACTCCTCCACCCGCGACGTTGCCAAAGACATCGTGCACCTCATCCTCGAGACGAACACGTTTTCAGCTGTAGTTGACCTTCTCGCGCTTTCCCTGTTTGTCGCATTCCCTGTAAATAATTCGGTCCAGTCCCACTGCGATTCACAACGCTGACCGATTCATTTTTGCACAGAGCGCGTCGTATTGCAACTGCCCCGGGAACATAATCCCGGGAATGTAAGTTTCTTTTGCTCCCATTCAGTCCAATTGAGTTCACTGGGACTGACTTTACTTTGGCTCCAGTTACGCCAACACACTTCTCGCGACGCTGAACAACCGCGCGATAATTCTGCGTAACCGGACCAATGAGCCCCTCACCGACAAAATGGAAATGTCTCCGACCACTGGCGATGCGATTCATGCGAACAATGTATCCGGAAGCGCAAGGAGCGTCGGGAGCGTCCGGAGCGTCAGGAGCGTCGAGAGCGTTGAGAGCATCGAGAGCATTACGTTTGCGGAGCGCGCTGGATTCGAGCCTACCTAAGGCTGTACATGTCCTCCGGAGGCATTGAACCTCTTTGTCTAATACACTCGTATTTCGGGATGCGCACGACCTCCTTGGCCTACGATGGCCTGATTCTCTTACTTTGGACGCCATCGTCAAACATGGCGGGTTAGAATTGGTATGTACATACATTCATACGTAGAGTACTGAGTTTCCCTTGTTCTCAAGCGTATGTATGGGAGAGAAGAGCGGTGGATGAGCGTCAGTTACACATTTATTTACACGCACTCATGAAAGAAAAGCATTGAAGGGGTCATCAATGAAACAAAAAGCCAAGGAAAGCTCAGTGCCGTCGGGAGGAATCGAACCTCCACCTCGCAATCGTTGGCGAGAGGTCGATACTGGATGAGGATAGCCTCCACAGCCCACGACGGCGCATTTATCCCAGTTCTGGGGTGTTGGAGATATAGCGAGTTCGGGATAGTCTCAGCGATACACCGAAAGTCGGTATTCTTCCTATCTGGAATAACAGCGAAGACCATTAAAGAGGGCTGCAAAATAACAGAGCTGATAAGTAGGTACACGAGTTTACAGTGGCACTTGAGCCTTCTCCCCCGATTCCCCATTAGATGCTGCATCGTCAAACAGCACCTCCACGAGCGGGCCCGCTGGCAGCGTAATAGCCCGCGCTGCGGCAGCTGCGGAACGGCGCTTCTGCAGCATAACGGCCAACTCGCAGACCAAGAATACGGTGGAAACGACCGGCATGCCGATGAGAAGGTACATCAGCGCGGAGCCGAGGTTCTCAAGGAACGGCCGTTCCAGGGATACGATCCCCGTTCTGAAGAGGTGCCACATGAGGAAGTAGGTGAGGAAGATGAGGGAGGAGAGTTTGGAAGCGACGGTTCCGGTGGGCTGTTGGGAAGCGCGCGATGATGTGAGCATGCGCGTGGGCGTTGCGGTTCCTTCCTCGAGAGCTACGGTACCGGGAGTGGCGCGCCGCACGGTGTGCCTGCGCGTGAGCCATATGTGCGCGTCGTAGGCGAGTGCGGCGAGCAGAACAGGGATCAGGAGGAACGTGAGTGTTGCAAGCCCATGGTCAATAGCGTCTCTGATCCAGACGATGGCGGAAGCTATGGGAGCGGCCGCTGGGTAGTAGCGCTCGATGAGATAAGGTGCGAGGAAGAAAACGAGAATGATAGAGCTGGCGAGAGAGAACAGGATAGCAACAGCCAGGAGATAAGCTCTCATGGCGGACACTCGCGCCATTGTAGCCTGTGAGTGGGTGGATGGAAAGAAAAGCCTGCCGTGCATGTCACAACGTCACCGCGGAGAGACGCGGAACGCTTTGTTCCGTCAACTCGGGAACTTCCGGCTGCGGAGCGAATGGTCTGACGTTGAACTGAAGGAGTATCACCGCCCCACGTAGCGGTAGCACTTCAAGAGAGGCACAAGCTTTCTATATTCATCGAATGGCACATACAGGAAACACTATGTATCCACAATGAAGACGGAAAATCATTTGGCCCGGTGCCTCGGCATCGTCTTCACAATATATCCAATTCAATAGGCCGCTCTCTGGGTGAGGGTTACCTCTCCATCGATTGGGTTGTGCGTGGACACGACGTTGTGGAGGAACACTTGACCCTGCGGCGAACAAAGTCAGAGTTACTCAAGGCACGGACACGGGCTTACAGAATGAAGGTACCCTCAGGAACGGGTCCATTATCCTGAGTCCCAGATACGCATGTGGTCGCGTTCTCGCTGCTCCCAATCACTGGCACAATCTGGTCGCGCGGATCAACCACGAATGACGTCCCCCCACAACCACCGTGAACACAGGAGCGGTCGCATCGCAGTCGACGAGGTACATCCCCGACTCCTCATCCAGCGTCGCCGGGGGCACGAAAAGTGCGTTGAACGCGGCGGCGACCTTGCTTGTGACCCAGTTGAGTGTCGTACCCGAGTCGAGCAACGTATTATTGCTCGCCGTGACGAGCGCATCGCTGCCGGGGAAAGTGTACGCGTCAATGTGGATGGTGTACCACTCGAATTTCGCGTCTGGGGCATTGGACGGCACGAAGACGCCTGCGGCGTTGGGCGCCCAACGCTGAACAGGGACAGTCACCGCAATGTCCAGGACCGGGACAGGTGCGATGCCGCCAAGGGCAAGAAGCCCCACTTTGCGATCGTTTTCGAGAGTGGGCCGGTCAAGCGAGGTAGAAAAGTCTGCATCGAACACACACGATAAGGGCTCGAATTGAGCAGAATCATGGTTCGGAATCTAGGGCACTTACACGGCTTCTGCACTGCCTTCTGTGCGACGGCGTTCACGAAAAAAGGATTATACGGAACCTGGGTGGTAACTGGCAGCGACCCAGTCCCGTTCGTGGCGTTCCACACGCTCGTGATGCCGGGGAAACGCGAGGCCAAGCACGCCCTCCGAGACGCCGTCTCCGAGAACGCATTACGGTTAGGCACGCCAATTTCCTGCTGCGCGACAGAGACCCCGCCGACTGTGACGGTATCGAATCCCGCTGGACCGGACAGAAATTCACCCGACCCATACTGGATGAAGAATGTGACGTTAGGGAAAGGCTCGAATGTCGGCGACGCCGCGGGGTCGAACTGGGCGGGACCGAACTTGCAGGTCTCGGGCGGTACCGCGGTCCCATTTAAATCGAAGCAACTGAACCCTGAATGCGCAACCCAGAGGTCGGAGCTATGGGTGCGTAGGTTATTAACTATGACAGTTGAATTTCAAGCAGCCTACCTCCCAGTGTCGAGGATAACCTGGAAAGGCTTCCCGGCGACCGTGATGTTGACCAAATATTCATCGCCAGAGGTGGTATAGTCAAGCAGGGCCGTGCCGACACGCGATTTTCGATGCTTGCTGAGCGCCGCAAGCAAAATTTTTGTTACCGTCGCGGCGCGGAACCTTGCCAGTGAGCGGGACGGTGAAATCTGCCCTGGGAAGAAGGGTGGCTACACCACTGCCGTTCTGGAACTCTGCATGCGCTGCGCCGGTGAGGAGAGAGACAAGAGAAATGAGTGCGAGGAGACCCATGGTTGTGGGTCTTGAAGACGATGAGATATCGTGAGGGTACGTCGCGTATTTATGTGCAATACCCTAGCAACATTTCCGGGGATGGGAAGACCGAGTAGCTGTAGCGTTCAAAGTAAAATCTTGAGCTGTATGAGTGTCAGTAATCCACGTTTTTGACACCCTGCCCACCCTGCACCAACTCCTGCCGTCATTTCAGTAAATCCGAAGGTTCGGGAGTCCAAAAAACGTTGCGAAAACTTTTAGTGTTAAGCAGAGTTTTGGGAGGACCAGAACTCGGCCAATAAAAGCCATTAACATCTAATCCACAGCGCCTTTGAAAGAATGTCTGGTTACCACCTTAACGGCGGGATCTTACAGCAATTACGAGATCTGAACCGACTCTCGTACCTGAAAGCAATACTGGGCTGTGCCAACTGCACAGCCTATGATAGCAGTAGTCTTGCACCCTGAGTCCTCCCATTCTTTAGCTGGCCAGGTCTGAATAAAACATCGCAAACACGTGTTGTGACCGGGAAAACGACTATAAGATATTGCATTCTTCAGATAATTACAAAGTTCGAAAGCTCGTAACGGAAAACTCAGCAGACGGCCGAATAGCATCGAAGGCGGCACAGAAACTCGTTTTCTTACTACGAGGCGGGCCAACCTGTGGATAGTCGACGGACGAACCCACAGCGGTGGCGGCTAGCGTCGATGGCGGAGTAGGGCAAAGGTGAAGGTGGAAAAGGAGAAATTCCGGGAAGATTCGTCTCCGCGATCGTCAAGCCTTCTCCACAAAAGTCTCCTCCTCCAGGAGCCCGCTTTCAAGCAATATCTCCCCTTCAGCGTCCGCCTCCGGTGCCGCGTAGCGTTTACGTACCCACGCCCCTACGCTATCAACGCATGCGGCTAAAAACAGGACCCCCCCTAGGCGGAGCGTGTACAGCGAAGATACGGCCATGCACTCCATCAGCGATATCGGCGACGATGGGGCGAAGAAGTGCAATGCGATGAGGCCGGAGGTGGCGAATAACAGGATTATCCTGGCGGCCAGCATGGATCCTATTGTGCCCGAGGGCGTGGGGCCATCGATGTCCGTTGCGTGAGCTGCGGGATGGCCCAGCGCCGGCGTCGGAGTACCAGCAAGTGGGGCGGATGTCGATGTGGATGCGGCAGTGCCGTTGAGCCACCGATACACATCCAATGCGATGAAGAATGCCAAGGCGACGGCGAGGAAGAACGCAAAACAGACGAGGGCCTGCTTGACTATGTCTCCTAGCCAGGCCAACGCGTCGGCGAGCGGGGTGGTGTAGGGCCCGGGGCGGGATCGCAAAAGATGCGGCGAAAAGAGGACGAGTGAGGTGATGATGAGAAGGAGGAATGGGCGCTGGGAAAGTCCCATATTGACGGCGGATGTGGGAGCGAAAAACCAAGGGAGTGAGGGTAAGACTCGGAGAGCTGTGGGTCACACTGGAGTCACGCGTGACTCGCTTCGTCGGCAATCCATCGGCATGTTGCAACTCGGATATGGCCGCAAACGTCTCGTTCCTCACTAAATCGATGGTTGAATTCACTTTGAAAGGGGATTTGAACGCGCAGCATATGCGATAAACTTTTTGTCCGCATATACATCACTGATAATATGGGGACAAAAGGTCTATCGTGACTTACGAGTCTTGATACCCTTCGGAGGAATCGAACCTCTACTCACCTCTTGTAATTTGCTTCAATAATTAGAGCAACGCATACTGGGTGTTGGGGCCGCCAGGCCCACGATGATATTTTCAGAGACCTCAAGGTATAAGTCACATGGAACAAGGAGAACACCGAGTACAGCAATATGAGCGGAAAACTTGAATGTAACAGTTCCTCTCATGCCCTCGGGAGGAATCGAACCTCCATTTTCCTTCATAATCATTCAAGATTACCAATACTGGATGAGGATAACCTCCACGGCCAACGACGGCATATTTTTCTCGTAGTTCAGGGCTTGAAAATACCGTTCCGACTGAGTTCAGGATATTTGCAATAAGCACTCTGAGGTCATTGCTTATCCAGCCAGCAATTTCAATCTGGGCGGCCTTGTATTCAAACGCATACAAGGAACGAGAAGAACTTGAAGTAAAGATACGGGAACAGAAAACTCAATACCAAGATCCACGCCCTCGAGAGGAATCCAACCTCTTCTCACCTCTTGTCAGTGACTCAGATCGACCAATCATACGAGTCTTCAACAATTTGGAATAGGATTTAGATTTGGAGTGTACCCTCCGCGAACACAACCAACTGCTTGATTTCCTTCACATTTGGCATCATCTTGTTGTTATCTTGACAAGTGAAAGCAAGTAAGGACTCCGACACCGAGTGCACAAAAAACGGGCTGATCCAAATCAATAGTGCCCTCGGGAGGAGTCGAACCTCCATCTTCAATACCTATGTCGGGCGGCCTCCTTGGTCCACGATGGCTCGATTCTCTTTGCTTTGGGCGTCGTTGAATATGGTGGGTTGAAATTGCATACTAAGTGAATAATACTGAAACTGAATTTTCCTTATTCTTCAGTGTATGCATGGGAGGGAAGAGCAGTGGATGAGCTTCATAATTACACGCACCATTGAAAATAAAAGCATGTATACTGTTAAAGGGGACATCGATCAAACAAAAAGGTCGACCCGGATCAAAGCAAGTGGTCGGGAGGAATTGAACCTCCGCCTTCCCCTGGGGAATCCCCACTTCCTGATTCAATTGATAGCCTCCGCGGCCCACGACGGCGTATTTCCCCTAGTTCTGAGTGTTGAAAACACAGCAGCACAATGCACGCCGCAGACATCGATATCGCATCCGAGTCGGCGTTGAAGTTCAAAATTTGCTCGGAAAATTATGCGATAAGTAATCGCACGACAAAAAAATATACAGTATGACCTTAAGCGCCGTAGTAGCGGCGTCTAATGCGCGCTAAAGGAAGTGGAACGGGTCTTCCCGAATGCTGTGAGGGCGTCTGAGTCACACGACAACAATCAAAACACAGCATCTTCTCATCCTCCATCTCCCATCTCTATCCTTCCTCACTTCGCTCAGCGCACTTCAGAAACTCTCTCATAGAATGGCGCATGTTTCTTCTTTTCTCAAATCCTACTGTAAAGGTGCCCTATACGGCCTCGTCTTCGCCGTCCTCTTCATTTGCGCGCCTACCCTTATCGACCGTTACTACCCCGCTGCCGCTCCGCTGGCCGTCGCCCTCCGCTGGGTCGCAGACAAGGGCATGGCCGGCCTCACAGCCGCGACGTTCTTCCTATGGATCCTGATGTTCTGTCTGCTCGTGGGCGATGCACGCAAGTTCGTCCGGCGTGTGATGAGCGCGCGTGCGGCCCCGCCGACTGGTCCGATTTCGCTGGAAGACGGGACCGCTGTTACAGCTGTGCCCGCTACCACCGACGATGCCGCTCCGACGCCCACCGCTGCCAAAGACATGGCCCCCGCCGCGAAACTCCTCTCCATCCTCTCCTCCACCTTCTACCTCACCTCCCAGGCCATCACTACCGACGTCATCTCCCTCCACCGGCCCCTTCTCGAAAATGTAGGCGCGGCGCTGAAATACGTGCTGCAGGGATGCGAGGTGCTGTTCGCACTGTTTTTGGTGCTGGTGGTTATTGTGGGGGTGAAGAAGCAGTGGCGTGGGGATGCGGCTGGAGAGGCGCCAGCGCCCACTCTTTCTGCGCCCGTGGAGGCCCTCGTGGAGGTTGGCGTACTCGTCGTCAAGGATGACGAGAAGAAGGCTTTGGTTGAGGAGAAGGCAGAGTTGGTGTAAATCTCGGTCGCAATCATTTTCGCGTTTCGATGAACGTATGTATGTACTGCTTGACTGCTTGTTGCGTACTCTTTCTTACACTCTCCTTGTAGTTACCTTGTCACACTCGGTATCTAACTATGAATCTTGTTTTGTTTGATCTCTTATTTCGAACACGCCGACAAGTGGATGGATTCCCGAGTCCTTGTACATGTGTTCTTGTCTTAAAGTATCATTACGGGCCACGGCGAATGAACGTCAAGGATACGGCCTCGAGATGCACATCGACATGTCTTTGCGACGTCTTTTGATTTCCCCCACTTTTAAATTATATTTTTAACGACTTCTCCGCACCAGACGATCCAATCCATGATCAGTTCGCGATGTAATGCCTTCAGAATTTTTTTACATTATATCACGACGAGTTAGGGAGGTAGATTATTGCTGTTTACCTGAGTCTTAAACCTCAGTCTTTTATGGACGTAAGTAGCTGACCAATAAAACTGGATTCACTGTATTCAAATCCAGCGAAAAGTCGATGGTATATCCAACGCCCTGTGCGATTTTTTTTTGGCTAGGCTAGGCCCCGTCCGGACAAAATCGGGCCCAACGTGGAGAAATGTGTCCAGACAAGAATGGGCCGATCGGCCGATGTCGGAACCTAGCCTTCAAAGTATCTTCCTCCTCTGTCTCGCCCTCTTCCTCACTTCGCTCAGCGCTCACTTCAGAAACTCTTTCATAGAATGGCGTACGTTGCTTTCCTTAAATCCTGCTTCTACGGTCTCCTCTATAACCTCTTCTTCACCGTCCTCTTCATTTTCGCGCCTACCCTTATTGACCGCTACTACCCCGCCGCCGCCCCGCTTGCCGTCGCCCTCCACTGGGTTGCGGACAAAGGCATGCTCGGCCTTGCAGCCGTGGCGCTCTTCCTATGGATCCTGATGTTCTGCCTGCTCCTGGGCGATGCACGCAGGTTTGTCGGACGTGTGATGAGCGCGCGTGCGGCCCCGCCGAGTGGTCCGATTTCGCTGGAAGACGGGAGCGCTGTGCCTACCAGTAGCACCGCCGATGCTGCTTCTGCTCCTGCGCCCCCCGCAGCCAAAGACATGCCCCCTGCCTTGAAACTCCTCTCCATCCTCTCCTCCACCGTCTACCTCGTCTTCCACAGCCTCACTACCGACGTCATCTCCCTCCACCGACCCCTTCTCGAAAATGTGGGCGCGGCGGTGAAATATGTCCTTCAGGGATGCGAGGTGCTGTTCGCACTGTTTTTGGTGCTGGTGGTTATTGTGGGGGTGAAGAAGCAGTGGCGTGGGGAAGCGGCTGCAGAGGCGCCAGCGCCCACTCTTCCTGCGCCCGTGGAGGCGCCCGTCTCGGTTGACGTGTTTGTCGTCGAGGATGACGAGAAGAAGGCTTTGGTCGAGGAGAAGGCAGGACTGTAAATCTCGGGGGAAATCATTTCCGTGTGTCGGTGAATGGATGAACTCTCCTTTTTGCGTATTCTTTCTTACAGACTCTCTTCCCAGTCACCTTTCTCGTGTGGCTTCACACTCGGTATCTCACTACGAATCCTGTTGTCTTGACTTCTTCGCCGACAAATGGATGCACTCCCGAGTCCTTGTACTTGTGCCCTTGTTTCCCGCTTTGGCAAGGACGTTGATTGCTCCCGCTTGTGCTGTATTTTCGATCTCCAACGATTCGATGTCAGTTCGTTATTCGTTTCCGCGATGTCCTGATGAATTAGAATCTTCCGATCCAAGCGTGAGCGTCAATCGCAGGTGGGCGCATACGTCCCGTCGTCCTTTGCTTCTTGCTACTCCACTTCCCCAGCGGTACCAAAGATATCAGCTCATGCGGTGCCGCTACCTCGAAGCAGGATAGGGTACATCTCCATTCTCATCATGGTACCACGCTCTTGGACACTCGACGTCTGTCCCGGATGCGGGATCTTTAAGTTTGAACGACATAGGGTCCGACTTTAGAGCGCGCCAGTTTGAGCACCTCGTGCTCAACTACGTCCCACGCTTTGGCGCGCGTTTCGTTCCCGTCGCTGACAGCTCGAATAGGTTCTCCCGTGATATTCTCCTCAACCCGTCCCTCCCGGCCCTCACGTATCTGCGGCAGCCTCCTCTTCGGCCCAGGCTTGTGGACCCACAATGCCGCCAGAGACTCGGAATGTCGCCCTCCCGCCTGCACACGCAAGATATCTTGCGATCTGGCGACCTCAAACTCAGCCAACTACTTACACGTATGTAACTAAGTACTTGTACATCACCTCACGTGACGCTAGGATGCCCCACTTCACTGTCTTCAGAAACTCTTCCATAGAATGGCGCACCCTTCACTTCTCAACTCCAACTTCAACGGCATCATCTGCGGCCTCTTCGGCGGCGTCCTCTTCATTTTAGTCATTATGGGAGTGCTCCGAGTGATTCTGAGTGAAACAGTAATGGCGTAGGGGTGCGGCGCAAGCACCCACTCACCAGCCCCCGTGCAGTTACCCGTGTCGGTTGAGGATAACGAGAAGAAGGCAGGCCTTGTTTATTTAAAACTCGGTCGCCATCACTTCCGTGTTTCGGTGAACCGTGAATCAGAACGTATGCATTTTGCGTCCAACGTATGGTTGTAATAGCGTAACAGTATTATTTTTCACGCAACCTGCTGTTTTTTCATTAATATCTGCACAACCTCGGCGAATTCAACGAAATATTTGATTGAGCAGAAAAATACACCACCCGCACGATCTTCAAATGCACAACTGAAAATGTCTAAAAACTTTGCAACGCACCCAATTTCTACAATGAAAAGAAAACACCTTATCTGAGCACTCAGAATACACAGGTTGAAAAAAATGCACCACCTACATCTCCATGTACAAAACACACAACTCTCAGAATGAAAATCGCACAACTTCCTGACCTTGAGGTTCCAGTCACACTGTGACCTGATGAGCTCTTTCGGACCTTCAATTCGGCACGCGGCCAACATAGCTTTATCGGCTCCTGGCCTTCACTGTTCTACCAATGTTTCCTCATCATAGTTGAAGTCGATTTCTATTCATATTCTATACATTACTAGGGACTGTGTCCTACCCGATCCACTGCAATCGTGTCGTGATACTGTTATAAGCCATGCCAACATAGAGTTACGGGCCTCGAACCCCAGGAAAATATTGTAAACCCTTCAGTGCAGCCCGGCTATGTTTTGGCAGGGTCAATGCAGCCAAGGAATCCAACACAAAGGCACCAAGGGATTCCAGTGAGCACCAGCGAGGCTCTCCGCTCGAGCCGTTTTGATGCGGTTTGCCAGCGTGATCGGCGATCAGTTGATCATATACAGCGATTGTCACGCTTGGACAATGTCGAGTGTTTTTTTGGTAGCCTCCAACCGGGCTGCGCTTTTTTTTCGGGCAATTTCATGTGGTGTGTTTTTCGCGCATGGAATGTTGTGCAAAAAATGAACTGATACACTACCTGTGTGTGTTTTTTTACAGGCGATACACATGTGTGTTTGCTTGACTCGGAGGGTGTGTCTTTTTTCTAGCACTGAGAGCTCGTGCTGTTTTCCATTAACCTAGTTGCGTAAATTCCGAGAATTTGGCAATAATACTGTTACGCTATGCGTGCCATACCAACGCCCCCCTTGCAGTTACCTTGTCACACTTGACATTCATTCGCCGCGATGGTCCTGGAGAACAAGGGTACAAGTACAATACCCCAGATTTTTGATCTCCCGCCTTTACGACGACGTTTCCGCTGTTAAGTAAATCATACTTTAGCGACTTCTCCGCGCCAGAAACAGCCTAAGTCTGACGATCCAATAATCTTAGGTCGCCATTCGTTGCCACATTATTCGGATTGACAGCTATTTCCGAAACGATAGACGGTTTCGAGTTGGTGTAAGTCTCGGTCGCAATCATTTCCTGGAAACCGGCGTTCCTGAGCGGGACCGGCCGTGTAATTCTACCTACCTACCTACCTACCGTGTTTCGGTTGCTTGCTACGTATTGTTTTGTCCTGACTTCTTGTTTCGAACGTACAGGACCATCACGGCGAATGAACGTCAAGGATACAGCTTCGAGAGACAGTTCAACAATCGTCATCTCCAGCCTGTGCGACGACGTTTGATTTCTCCCACTTTCAAATTATATTTCTAGAGGCTTCAAGTTCTCCGCACCAGAAGCAGCAATTTCAGTTCGCCTTTCGTTCCACCGTTATTCGGATTGGCAGCTATTTTCGAAACGATAGACAGTTCCGAGTTGGACTAAATCTCTGAGTCGGTCGCAATCATCTCCTGAGTGTGTACTTGCTAAGTTTGCTTTTTTGCCTGTACTAATTTACGCTCTCCTCAGGCTTGTGGTTTAAAATTCGTTATCTTGCTACGTATCTTCAAGTTGTTTTGTCCTGGTTCTTGTTTCAAACGCGCCGACAAATGGATGGACTCCCGATCGAGTCCTTGGACCTGTACCCTTGGATACGTGCACACAACGTTACTTGGCATCTCCGTTTGATTTCACCCGCTCTTGAATTTATTTCACACCGGCCAAAGGGAAAATTCAGCTCAGCTGAACATGTTGACGAAAATGTTAGTTTCGCGTGCAAAATAAATGGAGCTGGAAATCCAGTCGAAAACAACAATTCCGGCGAAGGTGAATGAGGTGCGAAAATCATGTAATTCGGCGCCATTTTTCACTATGCCGAATGTAACAGTTTAGGCCGGAGAGTTTTCATGTCAGAAAGTGAGGCCTAAAATCATCAAATCAGCAGTTGTTTCAGCTCGACTGAAAGTCAATACCGAAACTGTAGCTGAATACAATGATTTCGGGTGCCGTTTCTGCGAAGCCAAATGGATGGCTGAATATTATTGTTTCGGGAAAACCGGGCCGAAATGATGGCCGAATGTCTATTGTTTCGGGCAGACGGGGCCGAAACAATAACTTTCGGCCATCAACTCGGCTGAATTCTATTGTTTCGTTGCTCCCGAATATGTAGCTGAAACCGTTGTTTTCAGCTACAGTTCCAGCAGCACTGAAATTGCAACTTTCAGCCAAGCTGAATTTGCTGCTGATCACACAACTTTAAACCTCACTTCCGAGCGTGAAAAGTTTGCACACTAAACTTTTACATTCGGCACGGCAGAAAATGTCGCTGAATCTTATCGTTTCGGTAACTAATTCATCTGTGCCAAAACTATTGTTCTCAATTACCTTCTCAGCTCCATGTATTTTGCACCTGAAAGCATTGTTTTCGGCAGCATGTTCAGCAGAGCTGAATATTCACTTTGGCCGGTGTGTTTTGAATCTCCAGCGCGAGTTCTTCGCTCAAGGAATCCAACTACTCCACTTCAGTTCGCCTTTCGTTCCCGCAACATTCTGATGGAACCTTCCGTGAACTTCAACCGCAGCTTGCCAACAATCTACCGGAGATTATTATGAGTTGAAAAACTTGAAATGCTGAAGTGTCTAGGGATAGTTTACGCCTATATACATAATGCCATCTTTTTTGGCTAGTTCCATTCGTGTATCGAAGATATCAGCAAGATGAGTGGAAATTTAGGCGCAGACACTGGCCGGGTAGCCCTAGGAAAAATAGAGATGAGAAGCCGGCGAACAGCTTGCGACTTTGAACTAACCGGACGGCTCAGAGTCCAACAGACGCAGCTGAGCCAGACTCGTGAGTAGGCGACCTCCATATAAACAAACATATAGTGCCACTTCCGGCGGAACATCTCCAGCCTGTACGGGTCCTTGAGCTCGGGATACCGTTCTTGCAGGGATCCAATCAGGTCAGGCTTCCAATTCTCGTCGAGCCGCCTGGTTCAAATTATATGAGCTAGGCGCGGTAAACATAACAAGGGTTCGAAATTACCTGCCCCATTCACGCAAGCATCGCGGATAGTCTGTGACAACATCGTATTAGTATGAGTTGAACTACACGTTAACGATCTTACGGATCCCGAAATCTTCAATGCTGTCGACGCAGAAGCGACCCTTTGGTTGCGTACAGAAGGATTGCGCAAGGGAGAGAGCACTGGGCAATATCGTATGAGGCCAATGGAATTTTCTAATGAAGTTTTGGCCCCTGATCACCCATGTAAACGAGCGACACGAGTAAGAAAACTGAAAGCTAACTGGTATCGGGTGTGCGTGTTTTCGGGGTACGTCGTAGCAGTAAGTACCGCCACAGAGTCGCTGTTTTTTAGAGCCCAGTCGATCTTAGCGACATACGTATGCATGTATTCGAGTCCGACCGCCTACGCGTGAATTATTTGAGTATGTCACGAAGCTTTCAATATTCCGACTGACCTCAAGCATTTCGAGTGAGACGCAGGCGTCAAAGGCACTCTCGAACTCTGCAGGCATATCCCGGTAGTCCATGAAATGAACCCGAATTTGGCCCGAGAACCCGGCTTCCGCGATGCGCTTCTCCGCCAACACCTTCTGTTCAATTGACAACGTCAAAGTATCGACGGTGCATCCCAGTTTAGCGGCCTGTCGCGAGCTCCGTAAACCTTGCTAACGGAACGAGAAATAAACGACCTACGGCGATAGCGATGCTCCCCCATCCGCTCCCGATTTCCAACAAACGGCCTCCCGATCGGAGGCGGGCCTTCCGAAGAATATAGTTGATTTTTGTTACTTGTGCAGCTTCCAGATCTCCGATAGCCCGACGCCCTTGCAAGTCGCCACAGACTCCGCCCTCGCTCTCCGACCATATCGGACAGGAGTATTGCATTTCTTTACTCAAGAAGGCCTAGGACATCTCAGCTTGGGCCAGTATCTCCTAGAGATGGCTAAGTGCGTACCGTATACAACTCGTTTGAAGCATCGTATCCGGCGACCTAAAGAATGTAGATGAGCTGATGACCTGCGGGAACAGTCGCAATTACATTCGCAATGGACTTTTCATGTGAATGACTGAAAACATGCCGGAGCATGGTGAACGTTTTGTGAATTTTGTGGAAGAAGGTCGAAAATAGACCGATGTTTCGCCTGTTGTCGATGAAGAGCTGATAATACCAGTTAATACCGGCACGCCCAGATGAGTCTCACGTACATTGAGAACCTCCTTCAAGTCAGGTGAGTCGCATTCTCCGGCCATGTATGCTTCGGAAACTAGATAAGGTTAGCATCAGAGCCAGACAGAACATTCCTCAATACTCACAGCCAACGTCGTAGGACAGATATACTCGCACCCAGAAACGGTCGCTGTGAATGTCAACCACCCCTCTCCGCGCCTCGGGCCCCTTCCCGGGCGTTCCGAACTCGTGGACGACGCCTGAGGGGTCGGTCATCTCGAGAATCCCGACTGTTATCACGTTTCTGAGCGCATATAATACGGCTGTTCGGGCTACGAAACCGTCAGCGACCTGGATTCGCGCGTACAAACTCCGTTCACCGTGGCTCAAGAACGTTTTCTGGGTCCACGACGCAGACTTGAAGCTTGGAAGAGCAGAGACGGGCAGCGTGGCATACGCGGAATGGGACATGTCTTAGTGGGTGGAAGAGGTTCGAGGTAACTAGCAGGCGCAGCCGGCACTGCCGAAAGGTCGATGGCTGGCAGTGTGCACTGATGACACGTTCCGTTGCCTGACTTGGTAACTGCCAACGAGAAGAGGTCCAAATCATGTGAAGAGCGCCAGGGCTGTACTTGCGATGTTCTGCCGTGATGCCAAACTCATGCGATGCAGCCCAGGATACTTCCAGGATTGTCAGGTTCCCATCAGAATCAGCGGCGGAGTCCCAGCGGAGATAAAACGCACCCTGGCGCCCACAAAGTCCAATGTCGTCTCCTGCGCAGCCCAGCAAAGGCGAGCATGTAGATAGTTTCTAATTTTCTCTTGAGTCACTGTGATGTTATTGACTCGTAT
This sequence comes from Mycena haematopus, assembly GCA_029281435.1. NCBI lineage: Eukaryota > Fungi > Basidiomycota > Agaricomycetes > Agaricales > Mycenaceae > Mycena > Mycena haematopus. The sequence continues at coordinate 89,568 of JARJCV010000152.1, read as the reverse complement.
CTCGCAATGAGAAATCCTGAGGCTGCGACGACCCTGCGAGACTTCTTTACATGAAAAACGCGTAATCAGAGCTAAAAATATAGCCCGGCCTCGCACCCTATAGCCCCATCGGAAGATCTCCAATCGTCGAGGAACCCCCCTTCCAAATGCGGAAAGTGCGGCACCAGCTCGTCTTCCACTGTGGAAGCGTAACCCAGTTTTTTTCCACACTTATGGATATCTGTGTTAGATATCCACTCTCCATAAATGAGGTTGAAAGCGACTCAAGTTTTCTGTTGACAATTTCGAGATGAGACTTAACTTATTACAGACGTTTCAATTCCCAGGCTCACGGCGTCTATCAAGAAGCAGGCGAAAGCATAGCCTCTCGTAACCTATCTTTTTGGACAACTCCACGACATCAATCAGACTGAATTTCGGAAGGATAAAGAGCTCTCACTGTCTCTGAAATTGGTGGCAGGTTGTGTCGAAGAAACAATAAGCCGACGCGACAGCTGGTAACTAATACCACTGAAATCAAGCAAGTGACATTTTCGCATTTGCTTCCGTTCATAGTGTTGCCGATGTCCGGTCAGGTCCGGTTTTTTGCAAAAAAATCCGAACCTTGAACCTGACCTGAGGTCCGGTTCGGCCAAATTGGGCGAACCCTGGACCGGACATCGGTCCAGTTCAAGAAGGGTTCGGTTCGGGTTCAGAGGAGGTTCGGACCTGAAAGAACCGCAAAAAAAATCAATAATTTTTGATGACTACATGAGGCAGTACTATGTGAGGCTAAGAATCAATCTCGTCGTCCAAGGCATTGAGGGCAGCGATGACGCGCTTCTGCGCCTCCTCCGCAGCAGTGATATGTAGTTCAATGACAGATAAGATGTCGTTCAGGCAGAGCGCATCAGGAGGGACTTAAGTGCACGCTCACCTTGATGTTATCGATATATCCACATTGCACTGTCGGCCTCGACCTGAAAGGGTAATGAGGATGCGCTGTTTCACCCTTTTACAGTAAATAGCGGCCTAGTTCCTCAACAGAGCTCCAGTCATGCAGCCCTGTATAGCGCGGTGTTGCGGGGGACTGGCGGGGATGATCTTCCGTGTGAGAATGCAAAAAAGTTTGACTGGTTGGTACAGGGGGCAGAGATGAGCAGGTATAGCAAGTAGAAGTAAGTACAAGTCTGCACATGCAGGTATGTGTGAAGCACGACGATGAGAATGCGCAAGAGGTCAAAGCGGTGTTGGCATGGCATGCACAGCCATATCAACTGACATCATGGTTTGACGTGGCAGTGCTGATTGATCCGCAGACATCAAGTCCCTTTTAGGCGCCCACAAAGCGCTGGTCGCATTTGTGATTGTTGACAGAAAATTAGGGGTTCGAACATGTTCGAACATGTTCGGACAGGTTCAGCAAATCTGAACATTACTTGGACCTCGAACCCGACCTGTGGTCCGGTCCGGTCCTCTGGACGCCCCCGAACCTCAATTGGGGTGCGGTTCAGGTTCGGTTCGGGTTCGGAATCGGTTCAGAACCGAACACCGGCAACACTATCCGTTCAAGTATATGAGTCTCGACTGAGCCATCGTTTGCCAGTCAGACTCGAAATGAGCCGATTGAGGTCCGGATGCAAGCATTCCAGAGGTGAGGGTGCATTGGTCGATGCGGTTGAACAAGACACTGCTTCCACGTTGGGAGCGGATCAAATATCAATCCAGAAATAGGTTTATACCTCAAATACCAGAGATCTGGCGCCGCCTGTGCGCTGATTAATGCGACCGCCGACCGGAAGCGTCCACGGCGATCTGGCATCCTCGAAGTAAGTAGATGGCCTCAAGATGGGTTCACACTGAATGTAATTATACTTCCGACAGATGGTGACGATCCTCTCGCCTGGGCACAGGTATAAGCCCTTCAGACTGCCTGATGGACAGAGCCGTTTGTTTCTCTACGCTCTTTCATGTCCAATTTCCCCTGGGTCCCGGCGGCCTCGTTCGCTGGGGAGGCGACGGTCTTCGACATTTTTTCCATCTTTGGTGTTATTTCACTTTCTCTGATAGTGGCCACCGCATACTTCTCGTCTACAGTTCACCGGAGCGAACTGTGGTATAGGCATATAATCGCTTGGATCGTTTATTCTGCTGCCTACTCGGTCCTTATTGGCCACCAGAATGACTTGATCCCGCCCTTTGGATTGTGCCTTTTTCAAGCGACGCTGATCTACGCGGTTCCGACCTTGTACGTTCTAATTTGGTTCAATATCTACCAATGTCGTCATTGAGCCAACTTATTCAACAGCCCAACGCTTAGTGCCTTTTGTTTTGTCGCCGATGTGTGTGTTCATAACAGTGCCGGGGGCGCATCCCAACTAATTTCGGAGTAGCTGTACATTCGCCTTTCCGCTGTTGTCTATAACAAGCGGAAAATCCGTCCAGCACTGAAAACATTTGTGCGTCCTTGTAACTTACTCTCAGCTGCATAAACATTTTCTTACACGTACATTTCCAGCTGGCGATTTTTCCCCTGATAGTGCTCGCGAGCGTCTTTATAGAGGCTTTGGTGGTACGCCCTCGAGTTCATTCCATTCGCGGTTCAGATGAACCTTTTTTGTTTTCCTCGCAGGTGATCCAGGATCCCCGAACTGTCGGATTCGAACAAAATCATCTCTACTGCCATGTCGGGACATCCACACAGTCAGCTCACCTTTCCTTGTTTTTTTTTCCTCTTCCTTTTCTTTCAAATAACAACTTTTGAATATTTACCCTCCATCTCCCCTAGGTCGTTAGTAAGCGGCGGAATAATCGTGGCCACGGGTCTCCTCATCTTTCCGTTGGAGAGTACGCCGATTCACACTTGTTCAACCCCATGCCGTGTTCTGATCTGAGCCAATTATGTAGTCTGGATCGCAGTGGTACTGTACCGCAACTGGAGGTCCTTCCGAGGCTCGCGCGCGCCAGACCAGCATCTGTTCCTAACCATGTTCATTCGGATTGTCTTGTTCACGATACTATCCATGGTTGGCGTCTCGTAAGCCGCCCGTGCCAGTGTTGAAAAGTGCTGCAGCTCATGCACATACTAAATTACTATTATAGACTCAGCTCGCTCAGTATAGGATCTCCTACTGCCAATAAGCCGTACTGGACTCGGCTTGTCTTGACGATCGGTGAGTCCGCACCGCTTCAAGTTCTTAGTTTCACAGAGCTTCCACTGGCATGATATAAACTCATGTTCTCCTTCTGGCAGTCCCCATCATCGCTGCAATCACCTTCGGAAGCCAAGAGGTGAGCTGCAGCTCTTTTCTCCTGACCGCATTCTTGCTTCAATATAGTTATCCTCAGGACATGATGAGGTCATGGATTTTCTGGCGGGAACCTCCTCCCGATTCCGCGAAGCCGGCACCGGAAACGGAATCGGAGGTGAACGTGAACGTTTAACTTTAACCAAGTGCGACCGGCTGGACCAGTTTCTCTCCTTTATTGACATTTCGGGCGACGGCTGAACCATGTACAGTATATATTGTGGACCATTATTATTCTGTGGCAGCCGTTCATGATTTGATTTGACTGAGTGAAGGTCGCCTCCAGGGCTATGTTATTTAATATCACTTAGGTAGCCACCCACGCCGCGGCGTCGTTCGTGGTGTTGGACGAGATGGACGTACTGTATATGATACAGGCTCTGTAGCTATGATCAATCTTCTCGCCAGGATAGGATAATCTTTATATTTACCAAGGACTGCCTACTTACTTTCCTGTTTTGTTCATTTCGTACCGCAAGTTGGCCGCGGCTCGCACTTAAGGTCGCCTGGCCTCAGCCGACATGAAATATTCCGTCAGAGACTCACTGCGCCCCAGAGAATCAAACCAAAGCGGGACACGATCAAAGAAGTTCGCGATATGTGTCCGGAGACTGTCACTCCGGCGCCAGAATATATACAGTGCAACGTGAGACGAAGCTTGCAACATCGTCGCGCCACAGATAATCAAACAAGAGCAGCGTTCGACGTTCGCACTGCTGATGATCGGGTGTCGCAAGGAAGGCTGTTACGCGGGTGCAAAGTAACTAAGTAGGTACGCACGACGCGGTCCGATACCGAATCCCGACAGAAGGAAGATGCGTTCCAAGGGATACCAAGGAAGAAGATGGTGACTGGGACTGTGAACCACGCGGGTGGAGAAAGGTGTGTGTGTAACACCACACGAGGCACGAGAGAAGAGCGAACTAAGGAGAGGGTAGGGTAAGAATGAGGGCGCAAAAAGCATGCGAGCAGAGTACATACATATGTCTGGCCACCGAACCACGAGTGATTGCGACCGACATCTATACAAGCCGCGCCGTTAATTCTCTCTAATTAAAAGCCTCCTGACCAAACCCCTCTTCTCGTCGTCCTCCACAACCAGGACATCCACAGACACCAGCACCAGCGCCTCCACCGGCGCAGGCGCTGGGACTCGTCGCGTCACAGATATTCAAACAAAAGTGGAAGCGGAAGGTGATGTGATTAACGATGTGTATTGAGACCATCGTTCCACGTGCGCAATAGTCACTGTACTGATTCCACGACACAAGGAATGCTGTTGTTGCGCGGGTAGAAGTGAGTAGGTATGTACGCACGACACGTTCCGAGGGATACCGACAAAGATGATGGTGACTGGGACTGGGAACCACGCGGTGTGAAGCCACACGAGGGACGAGGAAGGAAACTAAGGAGGGGTAAGAAAGAGCCTGGGAAAGAAAGAGCAGGCAAGGAGGGTACGTACATACGTCCGGCCACCGAGCCACAAGAACGAGATCTATACAAGCCCCGCCGTTAACTCTCTTCAACCAAAGCCTTCTTCTCGTCATCATCCACAACCAGCACATCCACCTCCACCCGCACCGGCACCTCCACCGGCGCAGGCCTCACGCCCCTAACCCTCACAACCACCAAAAACAGCGCAAACAGCACCTCGCAGCCGCGGAGGACGTACGTGAGCGCCGCGGCGGCGGTGTCGAGGAGGGGCCGGTGGAGGTCGGATGTGAGGATCTGCGAGACGAGGAAGAACGTGGAGGAGAGGAGGGAGGTGAGTTTTTGGGGGAGGGTGAGGGGGGTCTTGGGTGCGGGGGCGGCGGCGGTGGTGGGAGGAGGAGGAGGGACGGGGGTGGTGGGAGCGCTCCCCTCCTCCAGCGCAATCAGCCCCGTCGACGGGCCCGCACGCGCGCTCACGACGCGTCCGACGAACGTGCGCGCGTCGCAGACGAGCATATACACTACAAGGACCTACGTGAAGGACAGCTTCGCCGTGAGGCCGAGCATGGCCTTGTCGCCGACCCAGTGCAGCTCGGAGGCGAGGGAGGTGGCGGCGGGGATGGTGGGGTAGCGGAGCCGAGGAGGAGGAGGCCGGAGCGGTAGGCTTTGAAGAAGGGCGCTGGAGGCATTGTGAGGAGAGTGAATCAAGGGAGAGAGAGTTGGAAAGCTGTGCCGCGTACACAGCATTCGGCAGGCTTGACTTGGGCGCTCACTTGGCGTCTAAGTACATGCGCGTCTTTATTTCGTCTCAATACTCCCCGCAGTTCTTGGACTTTCAAGCCGTCGTAGCTAGCGCTGGCCACGGAACTCCTCCCAAGTGTTTGCTTGTGCCATTTATTGAGTAGACAGCGGTGCTGGTGCGGCAGTGCTGAGGTTCGATCACCACTCGACTCGGACGACATTCCCCGAATGTGCCAAATGCTTTTTTAGCTACTATTATCTTTTCTCTTTTCTCGTATAACTACTAGACTGCCATCCGCCGCTAGGAGCTCGTCCGAAGGACGTCGGCCTCGTATCAAATTCGGTGTTCAAACAATGTTCAAACCCGAGTTCGCCCTCCGGTTCACGGAGAAATATACAATGCACCACCGTGTTACGGCTCCGTACCTCTACGTCTTTGAGTACTGCTTTCATTTCGATACTTATCCCGCAATCCTTGTCCTTTCAGTTACAAGCCGTCGTAGCTAGCCACGGAGCCCCTCCCACGTTTGGCTTGTGCGGGGTGCGGGAGCAAGAGGCTCGATTCCTCTTGACGACATTTGTCGAATTTGGTGCAGATTTTTCTTAGCTACTATTTATCTTTTCTCTGGACTCACCTACTGGTACTGTCATTGGCCGCTAGGAGCTCAGAAGCGTCGGCCTCGCATTACTTAAATTGTTCAAACCCGAGTTTGCCCTCGAGGAATATCTTACACTCCACCCCCGTAGTCCCTCATATGCAAGGACGAATACGACGAGAAGTAAGCCGTGGTGGGTACATGGAGGCCCCAACTCGATCCGCGCTGGATATAAATTATTACACGAGTTGAAGGTTCGAATCCTGCCAAAGGCTTGATATGAAAATGTCGTCCTTTTTTCGCTCGGACTTGCTGTTTCACATAGTGAGCCGATCTTCCTTCTGTGCGCCCCTTTGACCCGACACCACTCGTTCAAAATAGGCTCCTGCAGCGCCGCAAAGGAGATGAGTTCAATGGTTGTTTATTTCTTCCACCGGGGACAAAAATGGGTTCGCACATACTGTGCTGAGATTCGCCGCGGCTTCAAGTACATGTACTCCCAATGACATGTAGTCCCAATGAATTTACAAGTACCACATTCAACCTCAATCACAACCGGTGTCCTCCCGGGCCACTCGATCGGAGTCAACATTCCAAAGGAACCGGCAGGGATCGTACTCAAACTTCCGAGGTTCGATTCCTCTCAAGCGCATGAACAATGCAATTCCATTATCAAGGGACACCATCTCCACTGGCACTCGGTGGGTCTTCCCAAATCGCCCATGTACATGCACGTCTTTATATCCCCGCAATTCTTGGACTTTCAAGCCGTCGTAGGCCACGGAACCCTTCCATGGTTGTTTGGCTTGTACGGGGTGCGAGCGCACGAGGTTCGATTCCTCTCGACGCCATTGGCTAAGGTGCTGAACTCTTTTTCAACTACCGCTTATATTTTCTCCTTTCTTGTATGACTCTTGCATGACTCTGTGTCCCACTAATTCCAACAGCCGCTACGAGCTCGTCCGAAGGACGGAAGAGTCCGCCTCTAATTGATTTCGGTGTTCAAATCTGATATACTCCCAAAGAATTCAGCAGAAAGCCGCGCAATAAAGCTTCTAAGATTCGGTTCCTCTCCGAGTCGAGCCTGAGCGCCTGAGCGATTGCAAGTTTATCAAAGGGCACCTCACCCATTCGGTAGATCGTTCCAAACCATACCGCCGGATGAATCAATCTGGCAGTGGGAGGCTTGTAAAACGCAGAAACGCGACCACGTGATGACAATGTCGGAACCAAACAATCCATCTCCCACTCTCACCTCCACCGAGGCCGCTGTTGTAATGCCTGGCCTCATCCAGAGCTTCCCACCCGAAATCCTCTCGGAGATCTTCGCAGTAGCGCAAATGTCTCCCCAGGATTCATCCGTCGGTGCAGTGTTGCTGTCTCAGGTATGCCACCAGTGGCGGCAAGCCGCTATTGGGGACTCCGCCCTGTGGCTGGAAATTGTAGTCGGCGTCGCAGACTTGCACCACGTTCCCGTCATAACCGAACTTCTTCTACGATCCAAGGAGCGCCAGATCAGCATTGGAATCAATATCGAAGACCACCCGGAGCGGAAGGGCGATATTAAAAAGCTTCGTCGCCTACTCGTTCTCATTTCCTCGCACGTCTGGCGAGCCTGCCAGCTGTTCGTCTATGCGCCGTGGCAGACGTGGCAGATCATCACCAAGGCATTCGCCAACGAGGAGTTCCCGAACCTCTCCATGCTCAATGTGGAGCTCGTTCCTTCGCGAGTCGTGAGACCAGGACCTCGCCTAATCCAGCCTTCTCCGCACGGAATACTAGGACCTATCTTGCATCTTCCCCCGCCACACCAGCCTACCATCACCTTCCCCTTTCCACGCACCCATCGAGTGCTTGAAAAGGTACGGACCAAGGACATTTCGTTGCCCGATTGTCTGCTCCCCAACCTGGAGGTCGCTCGCATCAGCGGCAATGCCACCCCGAATCTGCTGGGGCGCGACGGTCGACTCAATCGTTGGTTTCTAGACGGACCGAAGAGCCTTTACTTCGAAGAGTGGCAGGTCCCCCCCATGGGTGCATACCGCGCGCAGCCCATCAAAGACAGGGAGACTTCGACTACTACGCATCTCGTCCTGAGCAGGCTCAGCGCAACTCCCCGGCTGGTCCCTGGCAACGACGGCCTCTTCGAATGGAGTTGCATCCCGTTCTTCGATTCGCTGTATACCCCAGGCATACGCTGCCTCCACATCGACCGGTGGAACCTCAAGGGCCGCAGCTGGAATGACTTCTTGTGGTGGCTCCTCCACCGGGACATCCGCTTCCCCGACGTAGTCGACCTGCGCATTACGGGAATGCACTTCTGGACCATGGACTACGCGCTCGTTGCGTTTTTCCTGGGATCCTTCCCTCGTATGCGCTTCCTCAGGTTCCGGAATTGCCTGCCAGGGACATGGGAGGTTGCCTTGGAAGTGCTTCAGCTGGATGCGACGCTGTGCCCGCACGTAAGAGGTATTCTCTTGAACGATAGCCTTGCGCTGCTGAGGGATGATCCCCTGCCATTCGCGAGGGAGCTCGTCGGCAGAGGGACATGATGCATGCGATTCTGTACTTTATTGCGCGAAGGGGCTCACACACTTGGATTTAGTACTAGTAGAACCTATATGATCGTTGTGTATCTATGAATATTCGCTGACAATATCTTCTTACTTATGTATGTAACACCAATACACCGAATCCAGAGTAGTCGAACCAAAAACTGACGAAAAAGGAAAGTGGTTGTGGTTGAGTTGATGGCCGACGGCAGCTAATCATTCCGTCACGTCACTAATCACACCTTTCCTCCTCCCGCTCTCTTCGAATCTCATCTCTCAATGGCTGGGCTATCGCCCCAAGTCAAAGCCCTTCTGAACGCCTACATCGTTCTCTGCACGGTCGTCTCCATTTCCTACCTCCCCCCGGTCCTCATCGAGCGACACTACCCCGCTGCCGCCCCCGTCGCCGCCGTCTTCGTATGGATCACAGACACTGGCTCGCGCGCCCTCGCAGCGGCCATGTTCGTCGTCGCGATCGCGATGCTGGGTCTGCTCTTGGGGGATGCGTACAAGGGACTTGCGCGTTCTTTCAGCAGCAATACTAGTACGGGCCCCATCGCGCTCGAAGACGGCACCTCCGTCCCCGCTCTCCCCGAACCGACTACCCAGGCCACACCCCCACCCACGCTCACGCTCACCGTCCCCCAGAAACTCTTCCTCCTCTTCACCGCCCTCTCCTTCTGCGCACAGAACTTCGTCCTGAGCGGCGTCGTATACCTGGACCGCACTCTGTGGCATAACGTCGGGACCGCGGCGATGCACATCGGGCAAGGGCTCCAGGTGCTGGAGACTCTGTTTGGTGTGTTCCTGGTCTTCGTTTGGCTGAGGAAGCTGTGTTCGCGTGGTGCGGCACGAGCGCAACAAGCTGATGATGCGCCGGTGGATGGGGGCGACGAGAAGGCGGCGCTGGTCGTGGAGGATTCGGAGAAGAAGGCGTCGGTTGTCTAAACTTGAAGGCTCGGCGCTCTGTTGGGACTCACCTGTTTTGTTTCGCTAATTGTATCTCGCCTACCTTCTGACGTTTTGCAGTCGACAATCGTATACCACTCTTTTTTGGCTTTTTGCAGTCCCTGCGATGGAAGTCAGGGAAATCCTCCCACAGCAGACGCCGGCTTCAGACTGGTCAGGCGCGGTTTCCAATATTCTCGTGTGCCTTCCTCTGTCGACATGCTCTGGCGGTACTTATTTCATTTTCGGACTGGCGAAGCCGGAAATATTGAATTATTTAAGTCATGTATTTCTATGCGTCAAAATGTGGCAAAAAATAAGGCATCAAGTCCGTGCTCTCGTGAAAGTCCGTAGAGTAGAAAGGGTTCATGTGCAATTACGTGTAAGACTTGCAAGGATTAGCCAAAGTTCCAAAACTGGTTGTTCTGGTTCGCGTCTTGGTAACAAGCCCACATCTGGACCTGTAAAGGAGGAAAAACAGGATTAGAAACAAACGAAAGGATTTGAGTTATTGTACCTGATTCCCGCTCGCCAGACTCCCGCCGGTGAGATCGAGACACATATCTTCGTTTATCCACTGGATGTTTTGGTCGGAGGTGAAGTAGACGAACTGCTGGTTCGCGTCGCCCACGCCGGGCGTGCACTCCCAGATCTGCGGGTGGACGCCGTTCGTTGCGTTCCCGTTCGGCACATCTGCAAAACAGATCCCATGTCAGCTTTCACAATGCGGCGAATGAGTGAAAACGCACCGAGACACATGTTACCATAAACAACGATCGTCGACCCAATCTCCGTCCACTTCTGGCCGGCAGATCCGTTGCACGGCTCGACGACGATCTTTCCGCCGTTCTCGTTAGTGGGCGCGGTAAGGCACGTCGTGCTACTCGTCCAAGGCGTGATGGTTTCCGTCGCGCCGGTGGTGAGTGTCCATTGTTGGTTCGGCCCATCGGTACAGGACCAGATTTGCATCTACATGGGCGAAAAACATTGGTCAACGGGAAGACAAATAGGACGGGATACGTACGACATTGCCGTCGGTGACATTCCCGTTTGTAAGATCGACGCAGCTATTTTCCCCGCTCCACTGAATCGTGCTCCCCGATAGTGTCCACTCCTGGTTGGTATTGCCCGCGGCGCATTCCCAGATCTGCAACGGCGTCCCGTTCGCCGTCGCACCGTTCGTAACATCCAAGCACATGTTCCCGAACACCTGCAACGTCGAACCGGAGACTGTCCAGCTCTGCCTGGTGCTTCCCCCGATGACGCAGTCCTCGATTTCGACGGCCGCCCCGTTCGCGTCAGACGCGGCGGTGAGGCACTTGTCGAAGGTATCGGTGAGGTGGATATACTGGTTCGACACGGCCGCTTGACGAGGAGCAGGGCCGTGCTATAAACACGAAATTATATTATGGAGGGGCCTATGCAATTGAAGCAACGCACCGGAGCTGGATGGCTCCATACACTTGAAGCGATCGATAGAGCAGATAATACTAGATAGATCGACATTTAGAGGAAGGATGGTTCTACACAGACCCGAAGATGCCAGGATTTATAGGGTGGGGACCGGAACAGCCGAAGAGGTCGGACAAAGGCTAGAATGGCGCGGAAGGGTGCTGGGCCCGGAGAATTAGACGACGATGCTGACGATGATCGGTCTGCTTCGACCGCGTTTGAGGCGGGGATGCCGCTATGCTCCACTACGCGGGCGAGCATGGCCGTCTTCAGTTCGTCTTCATGAATGGTGGCTCTTCCCATGTCCGATTTCCTGTGTCCAGGCCTTAACGGAACCTACCCGGGGTCGGTCCGATTCCCACGTGTAGACTCTCCACTCGACCTGGACGCGAAGGCCAAATTGGCAACCCAGGTGATGAACGAGTCGAGTCTCGTTCGGCCAAACAGTTCTTCTGAGCGGAGTGATTTCCAGACTTGACTGAAACTGTAACTGAAGAGAAGCGCGTTTTTCCTGGATCAAGGAAACTCCACACCCTTCTCCCGCATCTGCGTGATATCTCACTGTCGGAGAAATTGACCGTGTTTCGGTGTACTGATGTCGCCATCTATGTAGTAAATATCGTCAGTCATTGACAAGACCCACATCAACAAAGAAACTCCACCTCTCGTGCCCATTCACGAGAATGCATCCATCACGTCCTTGACATTGTCATCGGCCACATTTATCTCATCCACCGTGCCCTTGCGGTCGCTGAGCTTCGCCTCCTCCCAAGGATTAGTCCATCCACCGCGATCTTGATGCTACCTTGTCGTGGTTCATCGCGTGGTAGCGCCTCACCACCGTCGCCAGCACGATGTACTGTTCATTTTTCATGAACGCGAGGAGGTGCCGAGTAGCTGGCTGCGGAGCGCGGGTCGGTGTGGGGCCTGGGGCAGAAGAGCTCGAAAGTACGCTCTCCACTTGAGTAGGACGTAGAGATGGTTAATTAATGGCTTGCCAGACAACTCCGCCAGCCCCGATGTTTGGATGCCTTAACATAGCCCAGTTAGCCAATTCACGTCGGGGAAAGCTTAATCAATGCACCCGACTTCATAATTGCGTATCAGCCCGTCGGAAGTCCGAAAGTCTCCCCGTGCGCCGCGAGCCTGCGTTGACTGTGATCCTTTGCGGTCTTATCCATGTGCGTACGCAGCGTAATGTCGTCGTCGTCTCAAATCTTGGTGACCTGGTCGTCGTGCCCGCCTCGATGGTTTTCCCAGAACAATTTGGGCGATGTGTAAAGGACTAGAGCCGATGGTGCACACGAGACAGCTCGTTCTTCAGGCATTCCACGCGTTGGGAGCTATCGATGACTTGAGGACTCCGCGGAAGAAGGATGGTCCGATGGAGGAAGACCGTGACTCGATGTCATGATCAAAGAGGCAACTTTCCCAGCACGTGTTCGAAACGCGTCGTGTCTTCAACATGTTACAAATAATCAGCTCAAGTGTGTCTCCTCGACTCGCATTTGAGCCTCGGTGTCTGGCGGATAGTACCGTGGAAAATTTATGTGTTTTCTCCGGGTGAATTTCTTGCTTTTCATTCTGTGTAGTAGCCGCACTGGAGAAGTGGGCGCGAAAGAGTCTTTGCGGAACGAATTTACATAATGAGCAGGTGCAGACCACTCCGCTGAGGAAAAAAAAAAACCATTGCAAATGATGTCTAAGGACCCAGTGATTGGTGCGTTTTCTGCGAACGACTACTTCAGAAGAGGAGTCCACCGTGCGTCTCACGTCAAATTCTTCGTCTCGGAATATGATGAGCCACGGCGACAAGGTATTTTCTTCACCCGCCTGGTACTGGTGTGGAATGAATTCATGCCTACAGCGCATTCCTTTGAAGTTGACATTGAACCCCGCTGCCGCCGGCTACAGTGCGTTACTAGCTTTCTTCGTTCGAATGCGTCTGGGTCAATGTTCAATCAATGTTGTTGATACGTAGAACCAGAACTTGACGCAACGAAAGTGTTAAAACCAAATCTGGAAGGCCGTCATGGGCGAGGAAGTATTCGAACCTCCACATCTCATGCCGCGACGCGACAGATGGCAGGCAACCGCTCGAATTGAATTTGCAAAATTATCAAGTAGAAAAAGAAACACAACGAGATCGCAGTGGGCGCCTAGATAAGGGTCTATATAGCGAGGCACGAGTGTGTATAGAGCGTCTGGCTACGAGAGACTAAGATAAGGGCGCCAATCAAGCGCCAGCTTGCGGCAGTTCCGTAACATGCCGAAACGAGTCACGGTGTGACTCCACAGCTCTTGCCTTCATACCCTCACTCTCTTGCTTTCATCCCCACGTCGCCGTGAACATGGGACCCCTCCAGAAACCCCTCCTCATCTTCGCAACCACCTCCCTCTTCGTCCTCTCCCCGCACATCCTGCGCGCCCACCCGGGGCCCTACACCACCCCGCTCGCCGACGCGGTAGCCTGGCTCGGCGCCAAACTCACACAGGCCATCGCGTGCTGTGCGTTCTCCCTCGCCGTAGTTTTTGCGTTCGGATTCTTCTCCGATCTTTGTTGCTGGCTCGGTACACCCGCGTCGATATCGCCCTCGCCCTCGCCCACGGATCTTGAGGAAGGCATCGCATCGCCGTTGCCGACGCCCGAAACCCAACCCGAGGCCAATACCGACGCCCCTGCACCCCCCACCCCATCCCCCAGCAACCCAGAACCCAACCTAGCCGGTCGGATAATCGCCTTCCTCGGTTGCTCCGCGTTCTTCGCCTGGGACTTCTTCCTCACGAACCACGTCGTATCGTCGTCGAAGTCGCTTTTCCAGAACGTCGGTGCGGCGCTGCTGTACCTGCTCCGCGGGTCGGAGGTCGTGTTCTTCGTCGGGGTCGTTGCGTGCGCCGGGGTGTGGGTGCGTATGCACTGCGTGAAGCCGGTGCCAGCGGGGGTGGAGCAGGAGGGGGAGGGGGAGGTGTTGTCTGAGGGCACGCTTCCCGGGGAAGATGAGACCGTGAAGGTGGAGGGAGAGGCGGAGAAGGCTTGATTGGAACGGACAGATTGGTATTTGGTATTTATGTGTGTAGGCACATCTCGATTCTGAATTCATTCCATTCCATTCCATTTCCTGTCCTGTCCTGTACTTTTGGTATTGCGATATCATTGCGTTTTCTTTTTCCACCTGATAATTGTTTTGCAAATTCAATTCGAGTGGTTGGCTGCCACAATTGACGGGTTTATTTTAGGTGGCATGAGCTGTGAATCGAGCGCTTAACACTCTTCTTCTTCTACCGTCACCACCAGCCAACATCCACTTTGCTTTCAATGGACAACGACGCTCAGGAGTATGTATCCGGCAGTGCCCGTCCGATGCCCAGAGACCCTGGGCGTACATCGTGAGCTCTTCCTCGCCAGTCTCATCGAGAATCGCTCATGGCGCCTAATGCAGGTACGGAAGCGCCATGTTCTCCGGCTCGCAAAACTTCACTGTCACTGGCCAGACTTTTACCAATATCACGAACAACTACAGTAACAACGCTGCGACTGCCGGTATGTTCTTCCGGTGCATCTTGGGGCTGATACTACTACGTATCTGGCAGACTTCAGACTCATTTCCCTAGGGGACATCGACCTACAAGACGAGATGCGCGTCGCCGGACCGTTAGGTATGGTCCGCCGCCGAAATGGTGCGCGAGTTCGGCGGGTATATTCCGCTAAAGTCGTGGGCGTCAAATGGAAAATGACAGTCGCGGTGTATCAAGGAGATGGCGCAGAAGAGGTATGTTCGGAACTTTTAAACCTGAACCAATTCATTTGCGTCCAGGAATGGCGCGCGCAAATCTCGCGATACCTACATCTTCGGTGAGGGTTTACGGTAGGATTTGAAACACGATCATGACAGACTACCTCGCAGGCATCCGTATCTTTGTCAACTTTACGGTGTGGTGAACACCGGTGGCCTTCACGCTGCAGTTTTCCATGACAGTAGATGCTTCTCCTTGTGGGTTCAAAGGACTCTAACCGATACGATCCTTGTGTAGATTTGATACCATACCAAGAACTCCTAGAGAACTACCGCAACGCACACTTTTCGACCGTGTTCGTCTGGATCTGCATGGTAAGTTGAGTATGCCATTTCAGGTCATGATCCCTAAGGTCTTCTTTCATAGCGTGAACAATTTCAGGTAACATCGATTACGATACATGACTTGAAGCTCATCTCACCTAGGAGGTCGACAAATATATGTCTTCTCTTTCTGGCGGAAAACTGGTGAATCTATTAGCTCAGAGTTGTGTGGTTTCTTACTCTTGGGGCTAGGCCTGGACTGAGTACATAGTATGGATACGTCCTTCAACAGGTCGTCTCTGCCTCGAGCTCGTGCCTCAATCTGGATATGGCGTCAATCTTCCTGCGATGATTCAAGATACTGAATTATCTCGAACTTCCCTGTTGGAACCACCAGCGGACTCGGAGATAATTCCGTCAGTGTTACTGGAAGACTATCACGGCCTTTGTGAACGGTTTCTGAGCCGCCCGCACTCTTTCTTGATTTCCACCGGTGTGTCAATTAAACTGGGGTCTATCCGGCACTTTTCTAGTCCAATATACGAAAGCTCGTTCGAAATTGCATGTGTCCCGGATACTTCCCTGTATGATTCAAGCTGGTCGGCCATACACCCGATTGTCGAACAGAGGTTGTGTCCGTACGTTTAGCCCTCCCATTCTCTAGTTTGTCTTTTGCGACGAAGTCCAGGCTCAGCCAACAGGAAGGGACCTTGATGATGGAGAATGGTTGGACTCGGTACGTCTTGCTTTCCCGTTGTGCCGCACTGATATACACCCCAAATCACAGTGTGAATTTCAACAAGATTAAGCACGAATACCGGCGACGAATATACACTTTGTATCCGTCTGCACCGGCTTGGCTAGCACAAGCTAAACATATTCTCGACTGTCTTGATATAACGTCCAGTTTCGAGGATTATGGTAAGTTCCAGGTCTGTACAATTGCGCTCTTACCACGATTTCCCTCAGCCTTCATGGACAGGGTGGACTTCCGACTGCACCTCGTCGGAAGAACAGACATGGTATGGCCAGGGTATCTATTCCTATGCCCTTTGGCGGACCTTCAATCAGAGCTCCCGGCGACCTTTCGGGTCCCCGACTGCCCAGCATATTGGTCCCTTCACCCGTCTGGCGAGAGACGTTTGAGCACAGAGCAGGCGAGAGATCTGGAGTTGCCGGATATTGAGCTCAGCATGGCGATCGGGGGCAGGCAGTGGCACGACAGCGTCTATGCCGGGATCCGCCAGTTTCAGGAAGCTAAAGGCTTTGATCCTTGCAGCCAGGAGGTCGCTTTGGCATTGGGTTGGCCGCTTTACCGAATATCATGCGATCGAGATGCCCTGTCTGCTCATTGTGAGCATATTCAACTTTGCATTGTTGATTTATCTCATTCTTTGGCAGTGGAAGGAAATATCTCGGAAGATTATTACTCTGTTTCCGACACAGGAGACGAGGACCATGTGCTATCAGCATCAAGCACTTTCGATGAAGACGTGCGGGATAATGGCATGGACATGGTCGCCAGCGAACCTTCCCTCGACCACTCAGTTGAACTTGCGCAACAGGAAATAGTTTCGAGTCCTCAAGATCTCAATGATGACCTCAGTGGTGCGTAAATATACAAACTCTTTTGTATGCCATCTGATGATATTCTCAGTGCCAATTGTCGATGAGACTTCTGCAGTTTTCGGTCTTGCAGTTGACGCGGAAAACCTTACACCGTCGCGGAGCTGGAATATTGTCATCGCTGTGCAGTTGACCTTCATTATCGCCCTGTGTACATTCTCGCTGTGTGATTTGTTGTAATTTTAACCGTTTTCTCATGGGTACGTCTCTTCTGTCCCAAGAATTTGAAGAAAGAAAGAAAACAGGGCCTTTTGAGAAGGCACCGGAGTTTGAGGCAAAAACGCGCCGGCCAATATCCGGCCAATACCAAATCATATTCCGAGACGGAGAATTGAACGTGAGAGTCAGGGTGGAGATTCGATTCCTCCTCGTTTTTCGCAAACGCACCAGTCGGATAATGGTACCAAGTACATACCGAGCTTGAGGCAAGAGCGCGTCGACACAGGAAGGCACACCACTGAGAATATTGGAGACCGAGCCCGACCTGTCTGAAGCCGGCGTCTGCTGTGGGAGGATTTCACCGGCTGCCATCGGTCGCGACCTGTTTGGGCTCCAAAAAGAATGGTATAAGATTGTAGACTGCAAAGTCAGAAGGTAGGTAAGATACATTCAGCGAAACAAAACAGGTGAGTTGCGCCGAGCCTTTAGACGACCGAAGCCGAAGTCTTCTCTTGCTCAACGACCGCCGCCTTCTCGTCGCCCCCGTGCACGCCTGGGGCCGATGCATCACCAGCTGGTGCTCGTGCCGCGGCGCGCTTCTTCTTCAGCCAAGTGAAGAAGAGGAACACGCCAACGAGAATCTCGAGGGTATTCAGACCGTGCACGACGTACATCACCGCGGAGCCGACATTCTGCAGAAGAGTGCGGTCCATCGATACAGCGCCGCTCAGGACGAATTGGTATGCGCAGAAGGAGACGGCGGTGAAGAGGAGGAAGAGCTTCTGTGGATGATGAGCGTGGGGGTGGGTGTGGGTGTGGGCGGAGTCGTCGGCTCAGCACTGGCACCGGCATCTACGGGCTCGGGGACAGCGGTACCGTCTTCGAGCGCAATGGGGCCCGTACTAGTATGGCTGAGAACACGCGCGAGGCCCTTGTAGGCGTCCGTAGAGAGTACGTAGAGCAGCGCAATGGCGACGACGAACATGACCCCCGCGTCGGCGCGCGAGCCGGTGTCTGTGATCCATACGAAGACCGCCGCGAGGGGGGCGGCGGGGGGGTAGTACTGCTCAATGAGGACCGGGGGGGGTATGAAATGGTGACAACCGTGTAGAGGATAATGTAGGCTTTGAAAAGGGCTTTGACTGGGGGCGATAACTCAGCCATTGGATTCGAAGAGGAGAGGGAAGGGTGTAACGTGTGACGTGACAGAATCATTCGGCTGCCGCAGGCCATCAATTCAACCACAACCACCTTCCTTTTTCGTCAGTTTTTGGTCAAACCAGAATATTTCAGACAGATCTGCGCGACGCGCGCAAAAGATACGGATCACGGTGTTCAGTGTCGGTTCGATTGGGAAGACGTGACCGAAGTCTCCAACACAAGGAGGTTAGCATTGCAAGCAGAGCAGCAGCGGCAGAATTTCCATGTTCCACATGGTCGAGTATCTTCTGCAGGGTGCCTACTCTGTTCAACTTTCTTGTTGGCTTTCTGAATGTCCTTGTGAAGTTTACTGATCTAAAACTTCACTCGAGAAATACCGCATAGAATACGCCCGGGCCCGCATGACCCGCCGGATTCACGTCGTCTTCATTGAAGCTTCCCTTGAACTTCAGTCGGGGCGACGATGTATACCGCTGACCAGGTTGTATCATGATAAACCGAGCGAATACCCTTCAAAGCTGCGCTCCGATCAAGAGTTTGTAAACCCGTACTTTCTTTCTTCCATTTGGACCTGAAGATTTGGCCGGTACGATTCATTCTGCGCGGTGTCGCTTGATAATGCTCATGGTTCACAACATCACGCCCTTGAACCCCTAGAAATTTACTCTAATCACGTTGCCGTTCCTCCAATCGAGTGGAGGATACCACTTGCGGTTGAATTTGAACTGCTGTCATGGTACTTATGAATTCATTGTGAGTACTTGTACTATGCGCTTGAAGCTGCGGAGAAGCTAAATACAATATGTGTGAATAAGTACCCATTTTGTAAAAAAAATCGCATGCTCAAAGGGCACATATGGAAGGAAGATCGGCCCGCTGTGTGAAACAACAACTCCGAGCGAAAAACGTTACAACTCTTCGCGCGAAGTCTTGGCCAGGAATCGAACCTTCAACTCGTGTAATAATCTAGTTATCCAGCGGGAATCGAGTTGGGGCCTCCACGTACCCACCACGGCTTGCTTCGCGTGGTATTCTTCCTTGCATATGAGGGACTACGGGGCCGGGAGTCAACTCGGAGTGCATAATATATTCCTCCGTAAACTTGACTCGGCGATTTAATTCCAGGCCGACTCTCCCGTGCTTTGGACGAGCTCCTAGCGGCTGATGGCAGTATAGGACCCAGAGTCATGCAAGAAACGAGAACAGGCAGCAGCTAAAAAAAACTGCAGTCCGCCAGTGGTGAATGTCGTCAGGAGGAATCGAACCTCCGGTGCTCGGCGCTTGCACCTCGACCACTCCATCGCGCAAGCAAACACTTGGGAGGGCTACGACGGCTGGAAAGTTCAGGAATTGCGGGATAAGTATTGAAATATTGAAACGAAATAAAGACGCGCATGTACATAGGCGCTTGTGTAGGCGCCCAGGTCAAGCCTAACACGTAAGCGGAGCGGTGGCCGAATGCTGTGTAGGCGCAACAGCTTTCCATCTCAGCGTTCAGCTCTCCTCCCAATGCCTCCAGCGTCCTTCTTCAAAGCCTACCGCAGCGGCCTCCTCCTCGGCTCCGTCTTCTCCCTCCTCTTCCTCGTCGCCCCCGTCCTCATCGAGCGCCGCTACCCCACCATCCCCGCCGCCACCTCCCTCGTCGCCGCCCTGCGCTGGGTCGGCGACAAGGCAATGCTGGGCCTCACGGCGATGCTGTCCTTCATGTGGGTCCTTGTTGTGTGCATGCTCATAGGCGACGCGCGCACGTTCGTCGGACGCGTTATGAGCGCGCGCGCCGCCCCGCCGACGGGACCGATTGCGCTGGAAGAGGGGAGCGCTCCCACCACTGCCGATACCACTTCTGATACCACCTCGGCCGCCCCCACCGCTCCCGCACCGAAGCCCACGCTCACCCCCACCCAAAAACTCACCTCCCTCCTCTCCTCCACGTTCTTCCTCGCCTCGCAGATCCTCAGCTCCGACCTCCACCGGCCCCTGCTCGATACCGCCGCCGCGGCGCTCACGTACGTGCTCCGCGGCTGCGAGGTGCTGTTCGCGCTGTTTTTGGTGCTGGTGGTGGTTAGGGTTAGGGGCGTGACGCGGTCTGCGGCGCCAGCGCCGGTGGAGGTGCCGGTGGAGGTGCTGGTGGAGGTGGATGTTTTGGTTGTGGGGGATGGGGAGAAGAAGGGTTTGGTTGGGGAGAGTTGAAGGCGGGGCTCGATCGCAATCATTTCCGTACGTACTCTTCTTATCTGCCTTTCGCGTACTCGTTCTTACCCTCCTCCTCCTCCTCGCAGCTCCTTCCTCCCTGATCCCCCATGTGGTCCACACCTCTCTCCTCTCCTACGCGTTCGCATTCACCATCTTCTTGTGCAGGTGTCGGTATTCTTTGGAACGCGCCGACAATGGACATCGACGTCTCATATATACCTGTAACAGCCTTCCTTCCTCGTGTAATGCGCTCGCCATTGCAAACGCAAACGAATTCCAAGAATGAACCATATACTTGAGATTCCGTGCCCAATTCGCTCTTCGTCGTTCCTCCAGGCAGCTACGGAACGCAAAATCTACAGTAATTCAATCCAACGATGACAACGACTATGTATGCGAATCCGCAAGAAAAGAACATTCTCCCTTCGACGACGACGAGACGCTTTCCTTCCCGTCCCTCCCCGCCGCTTTCCTTCCCGCTCCTCCGCTTTCCTTCCCTCCCGTCCCTCTCCTCCTGGCGGACCAAACGCCGACGAGAAGCTGGGTCTCGGCACTGAACTGGAACTTGAACGAGCATGTATGTAGATGGCCGAGTGACGAGCGGTATAAGTATGCTGCGGGACATCCCCCTAGACCCCGCTTCGTCTTGCACAGGACATCCACCAGCCGGAAAATCGAACTTCCGCACCTCAATCACTCAGGCAAGTACTAACAGCTTCCGAGCCGGAGTCGGTCAGCCCGTCGCCGAGGAAGACGTACCAGAATAGAATATTGCGGTTTGCGGTTTGAGTACTTGGCCGAGTGCTGGAGGACCGAGGTTGACTGCCAAAAGCAAGTAACGCACTGTACATGTAGTCGTAAATCAATACTAGTAGCGGCGTCACGGTTCGTTTCATTGAATCGACCATGGGCCATGAATTTATTTATTTACACCAGTACCACTGGGAGGTGGGTGTACGGTACTTGAGGGTAAGTATATAAGCGTGGAAACTCACTCATATCCCGAAGCAAATGTGGACACGACTCACGAGAGTCACGGTGGAGGTTAAACTTACAAACAAGCGAGGTACGAGCTAGCTTCCATGTTTGAACTTTGTACCGTCTGTCTTTTTTGTTCTCAGATCTGCACTCTGGAGTCTGGGCCCTGCTGCCTTCCTTGCATAAATTCCAGAACCCACAAGCCGAGCCCAACCTGTGTTCACAGAATTCCGCTTCCATTTTCAAAGTCGGCCATTTCAGTTCCCGCAAGTCCCTGCGTAGAATTACAGTCCGCCTCCTTGGGCCACTGCTGGAGAGGCCGTCCACATCATACGATGACGATGACAACTAGACGCGGGGTTCGATTCCTCCGGGAGCATGCCAGAGTTCGTAGTGCCTGTTTCTTTTTTATTTCACGTTCGCGTTCACGTTCCGTATAAGCTATCGGCTACTCCCCGCGGCCGAAGAGGCCACAAGGCCGCGTTGGATGGAGGAAACTGTGATCGTCCCACTGTCAGGTACTTAGACGTAGAAAAACCTGATTATAACGAGGCATTTGGTGCGCCTGGAACTGGGACTGCCGGCGCAGAAGATAAAGGCACATTGAAGCACATTGAGAAATCCTAACGCTCCAAATCCGAATCCATCCAACACATTGCGCCGCGCAGGTGAGGGCGTAAGGGAAGAAGCTAGACGTGGGAGATCGGCGCACGGACCTGTTTGTCCTAGTTTGCGTGTCCTCGTCTAAAACCATGACGCCCTCGACGAGCAACCATGCCTCCGACGATGTTGAGGATATCCCGGTGGCCGCTCAAGAGATAATGTTTCCCGATGGTGACCCTGGGTACTGCGACACATTGACTGGTAAGTCCTGAAAGGCGGAAAACCAAGATGATGCTAACCAGTCAACTCTAGGTAGATGGCTGAAACCTGTGTCCTCGGCAGAGGAGTTCGTCTACAAGACCGTTCGTCACGAGAGGATCCTCAAGTACTTTACCACCCGTCACGGCTATCTCGAGCTTGAGTTTCACCCCAATGGAGACTTGTGGACATACCTGGTGGACCATAAACCCCCGTTGAGCACTCGCGTAGAGTGGGCAGTGCAGATTGCGGAAGGGCTGGCCCACCTTCATTCCCATTCCATCGTGTGGGCTGACGCCCATTTTCGTAACATCCTAGTTACTGGGGATCGTAGCATTGTCCTATGCGATTTTGCTTTCTCCCTTTCTAACCCTCAGCGATGCCACTCCTTCACCACTGCACCCCCTCCCATTTTCATCGCTCCATGGGGCTACTATGGCCGCCCAGCCACCTACGTCGACATCTTCGGATTTGGCGTGATGCTGTTTGCACTTTTGACGGATCGTTTCCCGTGGACCGCCGACCTCCTGCCAAACATGGATGCGCAGCTTGAAGCGGTGGAGAACCATGGAAGCCGCAAATTCGACACTATGGAGGATCCTGAACTGAACGCGCAATTTGGCTCAGTTTTGGGCAAGTGCTTTCTGGCCGAGTATGTTACAGGAAGCGAGCTCCTCGACGACATGAAACGTGCACGCGAGAGTTGGCTTCAGGTAAGAGCCTCATTAGCGGCCATGTCGGACATGCTCAAGCTCTTTTAGTCCTTGGGTCTGAAGACTGCCGACGACACCACGTTGTGACTTGGAGCTGGAGAAAACTCATCGATTGTTCTCTGTGCCGTCGCAACAGTGATCTCAATGTAAAGTATGTATATAGAAGCCCCTGCACACTATTTCAAGGAATCGATGCTGTTCTGTTCGTGCCTCTTGTTGTGCGTCGAAAACTCACTGCACGTGCCACCAGATGTAGATTTCTGGTACCAAAGCCAGGAACAAAGTGCTCAGAGCGCAAGGACGACCCGACCTACGCAAGAAAATTGTCCCCCTTCGATGAACTTTCCTTCCCGTCGCTCCAGACCCCCGGCCGAGAACGCCGGGTCTCGCCACTGGCCTCGATAACCTGAACGAGCATTTAGATGATGGCCGAGTGAAGAGCGTCATAAGTATGACCGCAAACGTCCATGAGGGTGCGGGAGAACACTGATGGAATTGGCGCCCGAGACCTTATCTAGGCGCCCCTCGCCACTTGGGCTTTCGCTCAAATCGCAGAAAATCCACCAGTCCAAAAATTACGAACGTGGGGCAACTCAGGCGAGTGCTTCCGAGTCGGTCAGCGCGTCGACAGAGGAAGGCGCATCAGAATGTTGGAGACCGTGCGTTCCGCGAGCCTGACTAGTTTGAAGCCGGCGTCTGCAATGGGGTACTCAAAAGGAAGGCAGATAATCATAGCGGTCGGGACAGCACAGGCAAGCGTGTTCTAGTCGGCTGTTACAGAAAGAATGTAGCACAAAGTAAGAAGCGTACGTTCAGTGAAATCGAACAGACGAGCGTCGAGCCTTTAGACGACTGAAGCCGAAGCCTTCTCTTCCTCCACGGCCACCGCCTTCTCCGACCCGTCCACGCCTGCGACCGGGGCATCACCAGCTGGTGCTTGACGATTCTTCGTCAGCCAAATGAAGATGAGGAACACGCCAAAGAGAATCTCGACGGTCTGCAGCCCGTACACGACGTGCATCACCGCGGAGCCGACGTTCTCCCACAGAGTGCGGTCCATGGATACAGCGCCGCTCGCGACAAATTGTTGGGCGCAGAAGGAGACGGCGGAGATGAGGAGGAGGAGTTTGGAGGGGAGCGTAAGCGTGAAGGTGGGTGCGGGTGTGGGCGGGGTCGTCGGCTCGGCACTGGCGTCTGCGGGGACAGCGATGCCGTCTTCGAGCGCAATGGGGCCCGTACTAGTACTGCTGCTGAAAGCACGCGCGAGTCCCTTGTAGGCATCCATAAAGAGTAAGATAGGCCGCATCCATATGCATCCAAGTGACGATCAGTGGCTGTGCTGTGACTGATAAGGGCCCGCCCACACTGATAAGACAATAACAAGCCATCGTGAAGGAAATCAAAAAATCTGTCCCGGTGAGGCCTTCCAAATCGACCTCGGAATACGCTCGCGAAAGTTCCAAGAAAATGGAGCAAAATTGAAGCACGAGATAGATTTTTCGCGCCAAAGCAGATCTTTGCGGATTTTTTTTGCTGAACTTTTGCAGTCTACGCGCACCAGAGAGACCCGGAAACATGCAATTCATTAGGAACATACGACTAGTCAATGCAGAAATATATTTGCTCTCTTGTAAATGTGTGGTGTCCCAATGAGAAGTAGCACCCGGTTATCCGACACGATCATCTGACATCTTTCATCTTCACCTAATTCGCGTCAATGCCCAAACGGAAGAATCAACCCTCAGGGCTCAACAGAGGAGGAGGAAATTTCATGTCTGGATCCAAGAAACTGAAAATGAACCCACACAAAGCTAATAAGGAGAATGTAAGTCTAACTCATGCGACGCGACGAAAGTATTCACCTCAATTGCAGTTCACTGTATACACTATTACCCGTTCTTCTGACTCAACGAACGACCTCAGCAACACGTTCTACTCCCTGCCGGTGCATGGTACTCATTCCGACACGCGTTCCGCTCCCGCAAAGCCGAGGACCAAGACTGCGGCCTCTTCTTTACGTCCTTCTTACACTGCGATGGGTGACATCTTGCCGGACCTTCAGGCTGCTTCGGACGACGAGGACGAAGACTCGAACGATGTGCAAGCCGACGATGCAGGCTACGATGGTGCTGAAGATTTCGACGGTATTGCTGGGCTTTGGGACGACGATGACGGCGCATACACCAACCCTTTCCGCGAGCCCTCTATGTGGTCTTCTGCCCTTCCAGGACCCATGGCTGGACCTACTTCTGTTCCCAACGAAGACGAGGAGATGTGTTACGAGCCCTATGAAATGTCCCCAACAAATCTTGAGCCGGAGAGCGAAACCCTCACCACTTCTCGCACACCCCTTCCCCCACCTCCTGCTGATCCCTGGTCCTTCAATTTTTGCACATCCCTTCCCCACCAGCTCCGCAGTCCCGCAGATCCACCAAGTTCTCTCAACCAAACCACTCCGGCACCTCCTGCTGATCCCTGGTCCTTCAATTTTTCTGCGGATTTTGAGGACGATCAATACCTGGAACAATTCTCGTCGGATGATCAGCAATCAGTTCCAGACGACGCGCGTTATGACTCTGTGGATGAGCAACCCGAACAAGGAGAGCCAGAGGACGACATTAGACAATATACTTTCACGGCGCCCACCATCAATGAGTCCGCAGCCGCGCTAAAAGCAATCAATCTCCTCCTTCGTCCTCGACGCAACACTGGTGCCGGCTTCAAAAAATGCGAGCTCACCCTGTATACACGCACTCGGCTTGAATGGGTCGCTTCTTTCCTTCATATCTATTCCACTACCCCTCGTTCAACCCTCGGACAAGATTCGCTAGCCGGGAAATGGAATGCGGCATCATTGGCGGCCGCACATGCAGCACAGAAAGGGCCATGGACTGCGAGGAAGTTGCGACAGTGGGCACGAGCATTTATGAAGGATCCGAAAAGCCTGCCTGCAAGTCCATATGGTAGCTGGAATAAAGAGCGCTCAGTCCTCAAGGATGCCGACGTCGCCAACGAGATCGCGTTACATCTGCAGAGCATCGGGAAATATGTCAAGGCGATGGACATCGTGCACTACATTGCTCAGCCAGATGTGAAGAAGCGGCTGGGGCTGAAGAAAGGCATTCACCTTGCAACTGCGCAGCGCTGGATGAAGCGCATGGGATACCGCTGGACGAAGAACCCATCCGGGCAATATGTTGACGGACATGAGAGAGCGGACGTCGTGCACTATCGCCAGAAGGAATTTATCCCCGCGTTTACGGAGCTCGAGCGCCAGACACGGAAATGGACGCTGGAAAACCTCGAGATGGTTCAAGAGCTGCCACGCAATCAGGTCATCGTGGTTTGGTTCCATGATGAATCCACTTTCTATGCGCATGACCGACGACTCACCCGTTGGGTCCACCATACAGAAAAGCCAGAGCCTCGCAAAAAGGGGGAGGGAGCGTCGTTGATGGTGTCGGACTTTGTTTCTGCTGACTACGGGTGGTTGCAGTCGAAGGATGGGACCGATCAGACGAGGATTCTCTTCAAAGCAGGCAAAGGTCGTGAAGGATACTTCACCAACGAAGATATCATCAAACAAACAAACCACGCGATGGAGATTCTCTCGCGGGACTACAGCGACGAGAAACACGTCTTCGTCTTCGACAACACGACCACGCACACGAAGAGAGCCGGCGACGCCCTATCCGCGAGGAAGATGCCAAAGTTCACACCCAAAAATGGCAAGAACTTCCTGGTCGGCGTCAACAAAATTGGAGACGATGGCAGACCCATCTACTGTGCCATTTCGTTCAATTCGTAAGGCCATTTGATGTGTGACTTCGAAAACGAATCGTACCTTTCGTACGCGGTCTCCATTTGGGAATTTGATCCGTCGGCAGCGCTCGGCACTGCTCGGCTCGCCTCGGCTAAGCTAAAAAGGCCTCTGTGACGCAGTGACTTACGAAAAATTTCGTAGATTTTCAGGCCTGTGACCTGTGACCATACGAATTGAATAAAATGGAACAGTATAATGCGAAAGGTGACTACGTGAAGATTCAGGTGCGCATGCGGGACGGTACCATGCCAAATGGCACCCCTCAGCCTCTATACTTCCCGACTGGACATGCGCAGGCTGGGATTTTCAAAGGGATGGCACTTATCTTGAAGGAACGCGGATTACATGCGCAGGCTAAGCTCAATGCTCAATGCAAGAGCTTCAAGTGTGCCCCAGGTGCCACAAACTGTTGCTGCCGTCGTGTCTTGTACGAGCAGCCTGATTTCAAAGGCGAGAAATCCCTCCTCGAGAAGTTCTGCGAGTCGCGCGGGTTTCGGGCCATGTTTCTGCCGAAATTCCATTGCGAACTCAATTTCCTGGAGCAATGTTGGGGTGCGTCGAAGCGCGTCTACCGAATGAAGCCAGCCTCTTCGAAGGAGGAAGATCTTGAACGCAATGTGATTGATGCATTAGACTCCGTCAGTCTCAAAGTTATGCGGAGGTTTTTCAAATCTTGCACAGTCGTTGTGGTGTGGTCTGATCCTTTTTGCCTAGATATGCAAACCGCTCCCTTCGATTTATGGATGCTTATCGACGCGGATTGAATGGCCGATGGGCCGCTTACGTCGCTAAAGAATACCGCGGACACCGTGTCCTGCCGAACAACTTATTCGATGGTCTGCGTGCGAAGGGCTACACCTCAGATTGATTCTTTCCTTTTCCTCCTTCACCTCTCCTTATCTGTCTCGTGGATTGTGCTGTGGGTTGTTTTTCTCCTCGTCGTGTTCCGTCAAGTTCTCCAAAAGTTCTCCGGTATTGATCAGCTTTCCAAGTCTCGTTGTATTAGTTCATATTGTCATTCCATGTTTCTGCATTGACTAGTCGTATGTTCCTAATGAATTGCATGTTTCCGGGTCTCTCTGGTGCGCGTAGACTGCAAAAGTTCAGCAAAAAAAATCCGCAAAGATCTGCTTTGGCGCGAAAAATCTATCTCGTGCTTCAATTTTGCTCCATTTTCTTGGAACTTTCGCGAGCGTATTCCGAGGTCGATTTGGAAGGCCTCACCGGGACAGATTTTTTGATTTCCTTCACGATGGCTTGTTATTGTCTTATCAGTGTGGGCGGGCCCTTATCAGTCACAGCACAGCCACTGATCGTCACTTGGATGCATATGGATGCGGCCTATCTTACACCGAGCAGCGCGATGGCAACACAGAACATGACCGCCGCGAGGGTTCGTGAGCCGGTGTCTGTGATCCATACGAAGACGGCGGCAACAGGGGCCGCATCTGGAAAATGCCCCAGGTCTGTGGTGGTCTGTGGCAGACCATACAGACCATCCAGACCGACAGACTTCCCCCTGTCTGCACCAGACATGGCCAGACACGCGGTTTCTGTCACAGACTTCCACAGACCGATAGACAGATAGTGCCACAGACCGGCAGACCAGGGCAGACCATCACATCACGACCGCTTAATAGCGGCTATGATCCATCTTTCACATCAAATGGTAACTGTTTCCTCGGAAGCTTCCTAATGCAGCCAGAACAGTGCAGAGCACGCGCCGGAAAATAGGTTTCCAATAAATTATATTGGCAGGCAGCTACCGACGACTACATGGAAGCGACTATGTACATTGAACTCGGGAAAACAATCCTTTCTTGCACAACAGATAATATAACCTTAGGAATCGGAACAAAATCAGGAAGTAAGTAACTGGGCTCGAGCGAATTATTAAGTCCAACGTACATGCGGTGCTTGGACAATAAATTGGTACCGGAAATCTGGGAGGTAACTAAAGAAGAACTTTTGAGTGGGGTCACTATGAGAGGAAGGCTTGCAGACATCCCAAATGATAGTGCTAAACGGCGAGGGACAATTGTGGGGGAAAGAAAGGATGGATCAAGAAGACGGCACACATCTGAGGCTCTTATACATGCCTCGGCAATGGACTTGGTGATTTTCGCTCAACACTTGAGGATACATAGCGACCGACAACCAACAACGTCCAAATGAAGGTACGAGGTTTGAGAATCTGATCAGATTTTGATTGCGCGTCATGTAGCATGCGGAACCATGTCTGGCGGTTGTCTGTCGCGTCGTGCCGTGTCTGTCGCGTCGTGACCGTGTCTGTGGAGGTCTGTGGGAGTCTGTGGGTCTGTAGTGCTCTGTGGCAGAAGTGGCCGGTCTGGTGCGGACATGCCATGTCTGTGCCGCTAGAATGCGTTTCCAGATGCGCCGAGGGGTAATATCGGTCGATAAGGACCGGGGGAAGGCAGGAGAGGGAGACGACAATGGAGAGTATGATGTAGGCTTTGAGAAAGACTTTGACTGGGGGAGACAGCCCAGCCATTGTGGAGAAGAGAAGATCTACAGTGGGAGGAGCGGAGAGGTAGTACTAGTAGTAGTATCAGGTACTGTAACGTGTGATGTGACATAACAGTTGCACAGCATCTCAGTTGCCGCCGGCCATCAATTCAACCACAACCACCTTCCTTTTTCGCTAGTTTTTGGTTCAACTAGCATTCCCGGCCCCTCGATTTGGAGAGTTGTATGACATTTGAGGCGGACTTCAACCAGAGATGGAACACCCAGTGCGCATGAGGAAAATGTTGAAAGTAGAGCGGACACAATTCCGAGTACTTTTATAAGTATGTCCTCTCTCGAACATTGCCGCTCAACCTTTAGGCAGTCGTAAAGCAAAATTTCAGCTCGGACTGAAATGCACGCTGATACTGCCGCTTTCGGCCGGGATTTTCCGCACCAATCGGCTTTGTGCGGCCCAAAAGTGGTATGCAACCGATTGGTCCGGAATCTCTCGGCCGAGAGCGGCAGTATCTGTGTGCGTTTCTACTTACCTGCCCTGAAATTTTTCTATTTTCAGTGTGCAAGTTCAACCTGAACATCTCTACACATTTCCGTGGGTTTTTCACAGTAACACAGTTAAGAGCGGCAGGCCGCCAAAACTGATTGGCTGACGGTTGGCCCCACTTCTGCGAGTTGCGACGTCGTCGAACAGCGACGAGCATAATCAGTACTGTACTACTACGACCACGCTCTTCTCGTTGCGTTTTTCACACGTTGTTATGTGCTCCGGACTTCCAACACATTGCGGGAGGCTGTTTCGCTACTTGATAGCGGCAGCGAGCGAACCGCTGTTGGTAGATATACTGATTATTTTTCGATCTGAATCCTGTTTCACGGAAACTCGCAAAAGGTCACCATAACTTCACGGTACGAACCACACCATTTACATGGAATCATCTACTTACTTACTCTTACCCTCGAGTACAAATTTCCAACTAACGGCGCCAAATAGTAGGATCAGAATTGAGGAAAGCGATTTGGTCTATGATAATGCAGGGTGAGCCAGTTCGAATTTCGATGGTTCGAACTCGTTACCTGAACGGTAGTCATCCGGAATCATGGTGAGGTTTGCATTATTGAATTGCATCAAAGTCTGAGCAGAATGATAATTATCACATCCAAGGAAAGCACGCGGCGACCCACCCTATTCTGCGGCTTGAACTGCGTCCATTCCGGTCCTGCGAGCATCGGGAAAAAAAACAGCAATAAGTAACGGCCGTCGGGCGTCATGGGATCGGTTCGGTGTACTTACGCACGACTCCTAGACCGTCGTTGGGAGTGAGGCTCGTGACGAAAGACACCCAGTAATCGGTCATGATCTGACTTAGTTCCTCGGATGCAGGCAAGGTGTTGCCATCTTGTCCAAAGACGTAGGCCAGCTCCGAGGCATGGAATACTGGTGCAATCAAAAGTGAGACACATGGATGAGTACCAGGTGTAGAAACGGACCACCAACAGCTGACGGGACGGGCTGCGGTTCAGTGAACAGGTACCCAAACGTTTTGACTCCAGCATTCGAAGCCGTTTCTATCCACAGTCGGCGCTGAGCCTGAAAGTCGGAGTCCCCGACTTCAATCATTAAGTTGTGCAGCTAAGGAAGAAGGATATTGGCCTACCTATTGCTGATGCGCGCTTGAACTGGCTGCTTAAACCGAAGGTATCATTTCCAGTGCCGAAGGGAGAACCTAGCAAATGGTGAACAATGGCGATCAGATTCACAAATAATGCACACCAACCCAGAGCTGGGATGTCGGGATAAAGCTGTAACAAAGTCTGAGCAGAGTCCTGAAGAGTGGTGGGCGACGACGATGGAGAAAACAAGGACAGAATGCCCTCGTAGAGGCCTTCGGTTGAGTTGACGGCCTCAGAAACGAAGGTTGTCCCTACATACGAGGTCTAAGAACCGAATGAATCAGATACTATTTGCGCACCCTCGTCCAGTACCGTCCCTGCAATAAATGGCAATCGGGCAAATTGTCCGCGTTTGAACAAAATTGAAGGTAAATCGGGAATCAGACCCTCTGGCCCATCGATAACTGGAGGCCATGGGGTCAAGTTCGTGGACACCGCCGAAACGAAGGCAAAGCCTTGCAATATCTCTGTCGTATTTGCCTTGGCCAAGCATTCGAAGGTGGATCCAGACGTGGCAATATCAGAGCAAGAGGGAACACCGCTGACGAACGCCTCCCAATCGGCCTCTTTGTGCGGACTGGCAG
The DNA here is from genome assembly GCA_029281435.1 of Mycena haematopus. Lineage (NCBI taxonomy): Eukaryota > Fungi > Basidiomycota > Agaricomycetes > Agaricales > Mycenaceae > Mycena > Mycena haematopus. The sequence continues at coordinate 58,247 of JARJCV010000152.1, read as the reverse complement.
GAGGGAACAATGGAGAGGTGCCTTGATACCCAGATTCAAATATCTGTTGAAAAAAATGTGAGTAGGATCTAAATGACTGATTTTTTTGTTCGTACGGCGCCCCTAGCTAGACCGCATACAATAGAAGGGTGCAAAAATAATAGAGACATCATCACAGACCCCGCGCTCTGGCCTGAGAGGGTGACCTAGTCGCTTGAGTATATTATGGGGCACGTCTGGAATACGAAAAAATACCTTGTTCTTGTCGCCGCCGAAAGATTCAATATGCATTTGAACCCATTGCAACGCAGCGATTTGATCCTTTATGCCCAGGTTGACGGCCCCTTTGTCGCCGGCTTCCTGTCCTTGCGGAAAGCCCAGCGGCCCAATGCGATAGTTGAAGTTCACGAAAATTATGGGTGTTCCCTTCAAAAACGAACCATTGAATTCGACAAAAAAAATTGAAAGAGATAGGCAATGACGAACACGAGCAACACTTTGGGCGACAATCCAACTGGAATTCGAGGAGCTCGATTGACCCCCCACGAATGCACCGCCATACCTGAATACCGAGATTTAGTAGCGACGATTACATTTTGGACGGAAACCAATCACGTCCAAAACATCTGGAACCGTGACGGCTACTTCAAATTGCGCTCATTTCACAGGCATAAAAACTCACCACAGGAAGTTTGGAATTGGCAGAGGTTCCCTTCGGCCTAAGAACGTTTATCGTCAAGCAATCCTCCGACATTTGATTACGAGCAAGTCCCTGCAACAAAGGTCAGCGAGCGGTGGTGAAATATTGCAGGGCATACCGTCGTGACTTGTAGACAGGCGGACCCATATTCTGTAGCATTGAAAGTCCCCGGATTCAGAGACGGTTTGAATACGGGTGCCCTAAAACGTAGTCTTCCAAGAGGTGGGTCCGCGTAGGGAATATCTTGAGAGTATCATAAGCAGCGGATCGGAGAGATCGCAGAAAAAGTCGCATAACGGACTGCCGAAAAGTTCTTGTTGTAATGAAGCAATTTCACGTCCAGCGAGAGTGGTTTTCCCTAACTGAAGCGTGGGGGAGCCATTTGTGGAGACGAACCGTGAAATTAGAGGGAGCAGGGTGAGGAAAAGCAGCATGGGTAGTTGGTGAGTTGTAGGACCAGCGACTCCATTCAAATACTATACTGCAACTCCGTCGGAAAAGTCGGGTGAGGAGCACAGATACCACAGCTCCGTCGGAAAAGTGAGGTGGATCTCAAGTAATCATGTCATTCATGGAGAGATCGCAGTCGCAGTTCCGGTCTACCCGGGCGTGCGATGGTGACATGTCACTTACCAGTGTCACTTCCGATCAAGGCATCATAACGTCATCCTGGGCCGTCAGGCCCAAGCGCGAGCAGCCCTCGACGTCCGACTCGGATTCGTCGCGTCAGGAATAGTCGACGTCCCTGCGGTCGTCGAAGACCCGAAGAATATCTCGTTTCCACCTGGCAAAAAGGCGTTCACAAGCGTCTTATTCTCCCCACCCACCACACAGTTGCCACACAGGACATCCTGGCTGGCAGTGGCTACTTATGAGGAGGTGAAAGGCTGTAATGAACACGTCAGTTGGCTGGAATCGTCCGACAAAGCATCGGATTTAAATAAAGACTTCTGGCCATTGGAGTAATATTTGAAGACGAGTTCATGTCGATGCGAAAGCTGTAGGCTGTTGGATGGAAGAACACAATCTTCGGATACACCATCGACGCTGTTAGTGCTATGTCCTTGGCTGTGTCGTGCCATGCTGGCAGCTGGAATTTAGAAAAGGAAAGGAAGCAAAACTTTAAAGAGGACTCTACGCAAATCTGAGAACCCTAAAAAGTTCGTAGTTAAGGCTGCCCTGAGATGAGTATCTGAGCCTCCACGGTGACCAGGGCTTATTACCTGCGGTGGTAGTAAACTGTGGTTTGACTGTGGTAGTGGTGTGAATGCGGAAACGAGTCACGGCGTGACTCTAGTGTGACTCCACAGCTCTCGCTACCTCCGCTCACTCACTCCTTGTTTTCCATCTCACAACCATATTCGTCGCCACCATGGGACCCATTCAGAAACCTCTCCTCATCTTCACAGTCAGCTTCCTCTTCTTCCTCTCCCCGCACATTCTGCGCGCCCACCCGGGGCCCTACACCGCCCAGCTCGCCGACGCGTTAGCCTGGACCGGAGACAGAATCACACAGGCCATCGCAAGCTGTTCGTTCTCCTTCGCCGTTGCGTTTGCATTCAGCTTAGTATCCGATGTGTATCGGTGGTTCACCGCACCCGCATCGACCACCCCCTCGCCTTCGCCCACGGCGCTCGAGGAGGGTATCGCCTCGCCTCCGCCTCCGCCGACGCCCGAAACCCAGCCAGACGTACCCCAAACCCCCGCACCCGCCATCAAAGTAGAGTCCACTTTGGCGGGGAAGATCATCGCGTGCTTCTGCTGCTCCGCCTTCTTCGCCTTCGACTTCTTCTTCGCAAACCCCGTTCTCTCGTCGTCGAAAACGCTGCTGGAGAACGTCGGCGCGACGCTGCTGTACCTGCTCCGCGGGTGGGAGGTCGTGTTCTTCGTTGGGTTCCTTGTGTGTGGGATGGCGTTGCTGCGGAAACGCTATCTGGCGCCGGTGCCTGTGGTAGTGGAGGGGGAGGGGGAGGTGTTGTTTGAGGGCACTGATGAGACCGTGAAGGTGAAGGAAGAGACGGAGAAGGCCTGATTGGAACGGACAGATAGCAGTAGGATTGGTATTTATTTCTGGACGTACACCTCGATTCATTCCATTCCTGTCCTGTACTTATCGTGCTATGATTTCATAGTGTTTTCCTACTTAGCTGAAGCTCGCAATGTCGTTCGATAATGATTCAATTCGAGGGGTCGCGTCTCGTTCGTTGAACATGTATGTACACGAAGCGAGAGTCGAATCTTCCATCAGTCTTCCATCGCGCATGAACCTATGGTCGACAACCTTTTTGGTTTCTTCTTTTCGGTTCCATCGCCTCCATCGCCAACGCGCATTCAAACAGAGAAAACGAGGTACACTACATCCATACTCGCGTACCGGGTGGACTTGTAAATAAGCCCTCACCGCCCCTTGCCGTGGAGGCTTATGCATGAGAGTAGAGAGGTTCGACTCCTCCTCAGGGCATCTGAGACTCCCTCGTCGTAATTTCTTTCTTTTTGGATTCTCGTCTTTACCTCCGTCCCTTTCTTCATTTCCTTTGAGATTCCAGAATCCACAAGCCGCCGTCCGTCCGAGTTCAAAATCTGTGTTCGCAGACTCACCATCTGCTTTCAAGTACTCAGTGTGACAGCGTACTAGAAATGCCCCTCTTTGGGCCATGGAAAGGTCATCCACTTGGTACGGTGCGCCAATAGCCGCAAAGCTGGAGCGAGGTTCGACTCCTCCGGGGTGCATTATGGTAGATTCGAGAGCCTTTTTCATCCCGCGTTCGCGTTCCAATTCCGTCCGTGTAAGATATAAGCTAGCTAGCTAACTAAACCAAGCCTCCTAGGCCATCCATCCACCTGGTACTACGGTCCTGAATCGCGATCGAAATTGGACGTAGGCGGAGCGAGGTTCGATTCCTCCAGGGAGCATGTTCGTAAAAATGTCGGTTCGTTCTTTTTGTTCGGCTTCGGCTCCGCTTCCGTCGTAAATATAGGCTCTTAAGCTCGACTAGAATGTGTCCCCACAGCCCGCCCGCCGAGTTCAGCAAGTCTCCCCCGCAGGCGCGATGCCCGCGTTCTCGCGGAGAGGCTGTGAATCTGGAACTGGGGAGCGCTGGCGAGCGCCTTCTGCGCTTGCAGGCGGATGGACGCCGCGAAACTATTACAGCACAAGCGCGCGAGTCAGGATTGCGTTCTGTATGCGACCCAGATGTAGAAGACGGCGACAGAGGCGGGGATGGCCTAGCCGGAGGAGGATGAGACTGGGGAGGAGGTAGACAGCGAGAGCTGTGAAGAAGAGCGACGTCAGAGAACTAATACATGTACGTCCGAGATGGATGCGCTGCGCTATTGGGGGTAGCGTGGAGAGGATGCGAACCGGATGTAGAAGACGGCGACCGCGATGGGGACGGGGGCGGCCTGGGCGGAGGAGGAGGTAGAGTAGAAGGCGACGAGCGTGAAATCCAAAAACCGATAAGTTCGGGAGCGATGTTAGAGCTAGCTAGAGTCGGAGGAAGGATGCGAGACTCGTAGGAGTGTGACTGAGCAGCGGCCTTCTCAGCATTCCAGGCTCTGTGGGCGCAAAAGAAACGCAGACGGCTGACTAGTCTCCAGACGTTGGCAACGAGAGCCCGACCGTCACTCGGAGCTGGGAGATGAAGCCACCGTGACCTGAACAGCAGCATGGTGCACTCGAGCCCGCCGAAGAGTACCTCGAAACCGCGGAGGAGGTATGTACACCCGGCGAGGACACTGGCGGCAAGACCGACCGCAGCCCCCGAGCCCAAGCACGACGCACAGTGTTGTGGATGCCGTGGAATAGCGTACGGAGTAAGGAGACGGCGTCGCCCGAGGGTGGATGTGAGGAACGTGGTCCAAGGGCGAAGGAGACAGCATGGGTGTGTGTCATTCCCGCGAGCTTGCTCTTGAGATCGATCGGCGGGCGGATAAATCGGATCCCAGCGAGCACCCGGCGAGAGCGAGGACTCGAAGGAGAGGCGGTATATCGCCGAGAACATTGAGCCTAGCGCGGTACTGGGCAAAGAATTATCTGAGCGCCAAAACACCCATGAGCGCGCCGGCCGCCGAAGGACCTCGAACCCGCGGAGCAGTGCCTACGACAAACCGACCGTAGCCTCCACGAGCCGAGTGCAAGCAATACGACCTTGCCGTCCGTGGAATATCGCACGGGAGGGAAGGAGGAGATGGGGAGTCGCCTGTGGATGGATGTGGGGAACGGGGATCGAGGGCGAAGGAGGCGGCGCGCGTGTCTTGCTCTCGAGAGCCCGAGCTTACTGTTGAGGCCAATCAGCGGGAGCGGATAAATCGGATCCCAGCGAGCCCCCACCGAGCAGCGAGGCCTTGGAGAAGCGGTATACCGCGCCGATCCGAGGACATTGAGTGCCGTCGCCTTCGAGAAACGTCGGCGTGCACCCAAGAGGGCGAGCAAAAACCAAGAGTAACACGAGGGGGGTGGGGTGAGGCCCGGAGCTCGAGGAAGGAGAGACGAACACGACGAGGCTGAGGGTGAGGGTGATGCGATCTTGGTCTGGGGAGGTTTGGAAAGAGAGGAAGGCGACGAATTGCTGAAGTATAGTTGCTGCTTGTGCGACGCAACGTCTGAGGCGAGACGTGGCGAGATGGCACAGCAGTATAAGTATATCCAGATCGTTTGCGACATGGCGCAGGGAGCAATCCTCCCATGAACGAGAGTGTGTGGTCGGAATAGAAGTAGCACGGTGGACGTGCCATCGAGGGTATCGACGACCCGTTCCGAAAGCAGATGTCCTAAGGTGATGGGCTCCCGTCGAGTTTGTCTCGCTGACCTTCATCGTCTTCCGCACGCCCCTCCCCTCACACTGCTCCACCTTCCTCCGCGCGTCCAATACAGTGTGATGCTCAGCACACTACATGTCCCCCAGGTAACGCATATCCCATCCTCCAATCCAACGAGGGAACGACACAGAGTCAGACCACCATGGCTTCTGCCTCGCTATGTGCTCGGCTTCCACGTGGCGGCACCCAAGCGACACCGGCCCGCGACGAGCGGAGCTCTGCAGTGTCGTGCAGCACCACCGTTCGCTAGGCCGTGACGCCGCAGGTTCTCGAGCGCGCATGCCTTCGTTGTCCGCGCGTGGGGCGGGGGCGGGGTTGTAGAGGAAAACTAGGAACGATATGGGATGGGAGATGGTTGGGCGGAAACACGATGGCCGCCTTACCGAAAATCGTGAAGTGGGACCACGCTCGCCGCAGATAGCAACGGTCGACTTTTCTTCCTGTTACACAGAGTTGCACGTTTTTACAGTACCGGCGAGCAAGAACGCGGTCGCGCGTGTAGTGTGCAGTGCAAGAACGAATTGACAGCGGCGCCGATGTCGACGATGTCCTCCATGAAACACGATCATGTATAGCTTTGGCTCGATTCGTCGACAGCGAGACCGACCGCACATGCCCGCAGCCTCCAGGATCCCGAGAAGGAGGAGAACGCCGAGCACGACGCACATCGCTGTCGAGTACTGGCTTCACCAACAATACGACCTTGCCGTGGAATAGCACACCGCGTGAAGGAAGGAAGGAGACGGCGTGGGGTTGAAGTGAGAGGAAGAGGGATGCGGGTGACGACGGGGTTTGGCAGGGAGAGGAAGGCGACGTATTGCTCAAGCAACTGAGCATCAGCCCCATCGAAAAATAAACTCGCCAGAATACTCACGTCATGTGCGCGGGTCGGCCTCCTCCACTGTGCTGCGCCAAGCCCGTCGCTGCCGTAGTGAGTGATACGGCGGTGTAGAATCCGCAGCCGCACGACCCCGCGGCTGGCGCGTATCCGTCGTCCTTGTCTTCCCACTTGGTGCGCCTAGAGTCCTGAGCATCCCCAGTTGCGCCTTTAAAAGCATACGGACACGGTAACGACGTCGTGCGCACGTCGCCGCTGCACGATATGGACCCGTGTCGCCAGTAGCAGATGTCCGAAGGTCGTGCGCTCGTGGGCTCAAGAAACATTCCTGTCCTCTTGGCTACCGAATTTGTCTCGCTGCACTTTCGTCGTCTTCCGCACGCCCCTGCCTCATACCGCTCCACCTCCGCGCGTCCAATACATGGCGTACCACACTCCTCAAGTCATATCCCATCCTCCAATCCGACGAGGGGATGTCCTTCTCGCTGCACGGACTACCATCGCTACGTGCCCCCCATACCAGCGCGCGGAATAGAACGAAGAGTAGAGGCGGCACCCAAGCGACAGAGCGGAGCCAGCTGGAGCTCTGCAGTGTTTGAACGGGTATGCGCGCGACCGAATGTGTGGCGGTACAAGTCGACTCGGTGAACGCGCATCCAGGTCACCGCACGCCCGCCGCAGGTTCTCGAGCGTGCATGGATGCGTAGTGAGCGTGTAGGGCGAGGGCGGGGGTTGCATAGGAAGCACCAGGAACAAGGGGCATCGAGGAGGATGGGAAGATGGTGGGTGGAAACACGACGAATGACCGAGGAAAGCACGAGCTCGGTGTCCTACGAGTATGGGAGTCGTAAAGCTGCCTAGAAGTTTGGAGATCTGCTCCGCATTGAGTAGAGGACGGAGCACGAGGAGGTGGTACTGAGCCGTGGCGATAGATTGATTCTGTACTAAGTGCACGAGTCCGTTCTCGTCGATATTAACGGTCGACTTTCTTCCTGTTACACGCAGTTGCACGTTAGTAGGATACGAGAAAGGCCACGCAGGACCTACCTATCCTAGGTGAGGAAGGCCCCTCCGTACCTGGCTCCACTATGAGCAGCCGGGCAACACGTAGACAAACCCGAGCCACCATCTTGAGCGGGCTGATCTACGCCGACAAGGCACGGGCGCGCAGGAACGGGGTAGCGCGTGTATGTAGTAGAGGAAGAGCGGATTGACAGCGCCGCCGGTAGCGACGATGTACGATCATGCACGGCTTCGGCGCGAGAATGGATCATAGACATCGCGGCGACTCAAGATAAAGCCAGTCATAGGCCCTCTCGCGAGTAGATGTTTATGAACGGCATGTAACTTAGCTGTGGTGAATATTGAGCAACGGACCATTGTGGATATGAAGAACTCACCCTCAGTCCGAATGACTATATCATATTTTGTCTATTCCGTTGCGCGTGAGGCGGATCCCTCGCAGATGTACCTCGGTGCCGTCCCTGCAGAGTCTTGGCATGAACGAACAGGCATCCAAGTACGATGGTCTCATTCCACGCCCCAAGCTTGCCGGTTGAATCATTCGTATTCTGGCCCCAGCCCCAGTTGGCCTCTCTTGGCAGACTCTTCATTGTTTCTGACTCGTTCCTCGTAGGCCCCGGTGGAACTTGAATTATAACGAGGAGGCGAAAAAGCCAAGGAAAGCAACGGAAAAAATAGGAAATCTGGCGCCCAAAGAATTTGGAGCTTTGAGAAGCGGAGTCCGGTCGCGGGATTCAGTATAGAGGATGAGCTTGTGGTTTCTTTCAGCAGAAAGTCACCAAATGGGACGCGTCACGGTGGAGTCACGTCCGACCTCCTCCTCCTACTTCATGGACGCGTTCGAACGCGTCGTGGACTCTCTGTTCGACGGAAAGTCGCATCGGACCGCGAACAAAAATCTGCTGTTACTCTTCAAGTAAGTAAACTTAAGTAAAGTTCCTGTTGCGCGAAACTATTTAAAGATTGCCTTCACTTCGATATGTATTGACCACAACGTTTCTGCAGGGATACTTTGCGATCTGGGTGCTAGCGCTGTAGAAGGACACCCATTACATCTCAGCAGACTTCGTTGAAATGTTTTGGCCGCGAATGACGCGCAACCGACTTCATTGCTCACAACACTCGGCGTATTAAAACGACGGTCGCATCTGCTTCCAACTAGAACTTTCTCGCCTGCGATCTGTTCTTTTTGTAGCTGCGTACGACGAAGAAAACAAGCGCCCACGTTCAAAACACCCACACCCGGTGGTCTAACGGTAACGACATAGCTATACGCCACCAGAAATTCCCTCGTTCCAGCCTTGCCTCATTTTCACCTAAACAAGCTGCTGCCGTCGAGTCAAGCCTTCATACGCGCTGTGGGCGGTCTCTGGCGGACACCACCGCTGCCGAGTAAGCCTCATTACGCGCTTCGGGCGGTGTCTGGCGGGCACCAAACCTTCTTTAGCCCGTGCGCTGTTTTACTCGGTTCTGCAGTCCTCCTTTCCTCCGAACCATGCCTACCCCACCATTCGAGCCGCGCATCCCTGTGATTTATGTATGATTTCCCCGATTCTCTCCCCTCCTTGATCAATGATCACTGACGCATGGGCATTATTACTGTAGGGTGCAGGCGGAATCGGCGCGCCCGGGACGTTCTGCAAGCTCACAGACGCAGGTGCCGCACAGCCTGTGCTCGATGCATGGTGCAACCGCGTTGGACCGTCGGCGATAGACACCTCGAATTTGTACGGATTCGGGACGTCCGAGAAGGTGAGTACTCCGGTCGATCCATTACAATCTATCGCGACGTTCAATTTACTGATTATAATGCATAACAGATCCTCGGGGAGATGAACCTCCACGGGTCGCGTGTCAACACCAAGTAAGTAAAGTACTACCCTATTCAAGGCTTCTCCGCATCCGCCTCCTTCAAGTTGGCTGGGGCCGATCCCTCCTTGATGATCTTGATGTTTCTAATAAACAAGGCCGCCAGAATGGATATACCCGCTACGGTCGTCGTCGTCAGACAAAGATGATGAGGAATTCAAATCCCTTACCGACAGGGACGCCGAGAATATACACGACCCGCAAGCTCTCGATGTAGGCCTTGACGACGCCAGCGACAAGCACCGGAGGAAGATCGGTGTATATCGCAGTCGGCGAGTTGCGCGCGATGGCTGCCGGTGCGTCGGGGGCATAGCGGGCGAGGAATCGGGTGAGCTCCGAGGAGAAAACAGCCTCCGCCACGCTCAGCCCAACCATCCCGCCGAGGAACTGGAGAAGAGTGGAGCATGAGATTCAGCTAAAACAGGAGTGATTGGTCAATGTGTTGACCTGGAAGAACGTCCCGACGCTTTGCGCCTGGGCGAGGAGCTTGGACTCGTCTTTGAACTCGACTCTATTATTAATAGGAATGATGAATGAGAAGGTGGGCAAACAAGAGGCACTTACTGGACAGCGACAATCGAGTTCTGCATCCCGAAGCCGGTGCTTGCACCGAGGATGGCCTGAAACCCGGCGAGTTTGGCACCGGACGTTGTGAGGCCAATGGAGTAGAGCAGCCCGGAACCGACGGCAAGGAAAGGCGGGGCGGCGAGTAGGAAGGGGTAGCTGCGCAGTCATCAGCCAACGCGCATACACGACAAGCGGAAATCGGGAACGCACTAATACCCAAACTTCCCGACAAGGATACCAGAGCCAATCAATATGACTATGCCAGAAATCAGCAGAGGAAGGATGTCGATGCCGGACTTGGTGGCGCTGTGGTGCCGTACGACCTGATAGAGAATGGGAAGGTACTGCAACCGTCCCAGGTCAGCTTATCGAAGAGTGTGAATGCAAGACCACTTGCATATGCGAAGATAAGTTGCGTGAATCGATTCAGAAACCCATAAATCATGATAGCACATCTAATGTGCGTTAGCAGAAGAATATGTGAGGGCTCGTTGCATACATTGACCGCGACTTGAAAATCACTAATGGAGTCATGGCGGAATCACCGACATGTCTCTCCCAAAAGAATAAAACAATCGCCAGTAAACCAGCGAAAACGAACGTCTGGAAGGACTGCATCAGAAATAAGGATGGAGCAGGAGGACGATCGACGAACGATGATGACCGCTTTGTCATTCCAGGACTTGGTATTTCCGCCCCACTGCAGAGCGAGCCCGAGACAAGTAACTGAGGCAACTACCAGCACTGTACCGACGAAGTCGATCTTGCAGACTTGATCCCATAAGTCCTTCCGCGACCGCTTGGCTGGATCGGCTCCCAAGGGGATCACCGGTTTCAGGAGTAGGGCAATAACTACCATCGACACACCACCCACAGGAATATTGAGGTAGAAACACCATCTCTTTTTGGGTATTAATCCCATGGTTGTTACGGATAACAAGGGGAACATACCCATGTCACCTGGGACTCGTTCAGCACGAGGTCGAAATGAATGGAAAAAAAAGAAACGTACGTGGTCAGTCAACGCTCCTCCGATTAATGGTCCAATGATGGAGGATAAGGCAAAGACGCCGCCAAGCATGCCCATGTACTTGGGACGATCCTCGAGGCGGGTCGCCTGGGTGATCACTTGCAACATGCCGACGGTCATCCCTGCGGCCCCGACACCGCTCACCGTCCGGCCAGCGATGAGGGTTCCCATACTGTGGGCTAATGCACACACGAGGGAGCCCAACTCAAAGATTGCGATGGTGGCTGAGAGGACCCATTTTGCAGGGAAGATACGAAGCACCTGGCCGAAAAACAAGAGGAACGAGCTGGGACGGCGGTTCAGTTTCAATCGATGGACAAAGTAAGTGTCGTATGCACCTTTGGGCCAAAACAAAAGAGGTTGCGACCCAGGCTTGCAAGGCGAAGGAATCGAGGTCCTGAAGGAACGCGGGTCAGATGGACTTCCACGCATCTGGAAAATGCCCCAGGTCTGTGGTGGTCTGTGGCAGACCATACAGACCATCCAGACCGACAGACTTCCCCCTGTCTGCACCAGACATGGCCAGACACGCGGTTTCTGTCACAGACTTCCACAGACCGATAGACAGATAGTGCCACAGACCGGCAGACCAGGGCAGACCATCACATCACGACCGCTTAATAGCGGCTATGATCCATCTTTCACATCAAATGGTAACTGTTTCCTCGGAAGCTTCCTAATGCAGCCAGAACAGTGCAGAGCACGCGCCGGAAAATAGGTTTCCAATAAATTATATTGGCAGGCAGCTACCGACGACTACATGGAAGCGACTATGTACATTGAACTCGGGAAAACAATCCTTTCTTGCACAACAGATAATATAACCTTAGGAATCGGAACAAAATCAGGAAGTAAGTAACTGGGCTCGAGCGAATTATTAAGTCCAACGTACATGCGGTGCTTGGACAATAAATTGGTACCGGAAATCTGGGAGGTAACTAAAGAAGAACTTTTGAGTGGGGTCACTATGAGAGGAAGGCTTGCAGACATCCCAAATGATAGTGCTAAACGGCGAGGGACAATTGTGGGGGAAAGAAAGGATGGATCAAGAAGACGGCACACATCTGAGGCTCTTATACATGCCTCGGCAATGGACTTGGTGATTTTCGCTCAACACTTGAGGATACATAGCGACCGACAACCAACAACGTCCAAATGAAGGTACGAGGTTTGAGAATCTGATCAGATTTTGATTGCGCGTCATGTAGCATGCGGAACCATGTCTGGCGGTTGTCTGTCGCGTCGTGCCGTGTCTGTCGCGTCGTGACCGTGTCTGTGGAGGTCTGTGGGAGTCTGTGGGTCTGTAGTGCTCTGTGGCAGAAGTGGCCGGTCTGGTGCGGACATGCCATGTCTGTGCCGCTAGAATGCGTTTCCAGATGTAAGGGCCGCTGCTGTGCACGGCATAACTCGAATTTTATTATTATAATTTTCGCGTGAGTACATGTCCGCCTTGTGTTCTCTTCTGCCCAATTCGATTCAAGATGTCTGTGATAATCTATTTTTCACTATGTACTGTTGATACACAGTCTGTACTAAGTAAATGCAAAAATTGTATTGATCTGACATGTGCGACCCGCATCAGAGGTAGGTAGGTAGGTAGGATAATATATGTTATGCTTGGGTGCATTCTAGTACGGCTATCCGGCGTTTCGCAAGGTAAGGATCAAAGAAATCGAAACACTGGAGGTGAATGTGGGCGGTGATGCAGACAGCGTCAAATGTGTGAAGGACGGGACTAGTGATGCCCAGGGCCCGGCTTGGCCTGAAAGCCCCGGCTTGGGCCTGGCTTGGGTGGGCTTGGGCTCAGGATTTTACAAGCCCAAGCCCAAGCCCTCAGACAGGGCTCGGCCGGGCCCGGCTTGGGCTTGGGCCCGGGCTTGGAGCACTCCGAGTGATCTGCTGATTTAGGCACTATGTTTGAAGTTCAACTCACAAAATTCTGTTCATATACAGTGAGAACCTACCTTATTCAAGATTTTTGTAGTTCTGACCACTCAAACCCGCAGATCGGGGCCTTTGTCCGTGCTTCTAATAATTCGTAAGCTTACAAGAATAGGTAAGGAAGCCGAAACGAACCTCGCGCTGGATTTCTTCACATAAAATATCAGCCAGAAAAATTGTACTCATGGTTTGCAAATTTATTTCATGATTTATACCATTTACAACAAAGGCAGGAAAGCCCGGGCTTGAGGGCCGGGCCTGGCCTGAGCTTTTTGAAGCCCGAGCCCTGGGCCCGCCAAAGCCCGCCGTCGGGCCCGGCTTGGCCTGGCCTGAGCGGGCCCGGCTTGGCGGGCTTGAGGGCTTCAGGCCGGGCCCTGGGCATCACTAGACGGGACAGAGTATCGTGATATGTAGGGTAGAGAGGCGCAGAAACGGGACCTAACGGAGACGTTATTAGCGCATCATGCAGGTATTTTACCGCAGGCTGCGACATTGCGAAGGATGCCTGTGTTGCATTCAATAAGAAGGTAGATCCAGCCAACGTTCTTACCAAGATGCTTTCCAAAGATCTTGTGCACTGTCTCGACAGTGAAGTGCACTATTTGCAGATCAAGGATAACCAGTACGTTGCCACTCACTGCTTGAAGTTTATATGGTGTTGATGTCAAATCACAGATACGTCCGAAAGGATCCCACGGGCTTTAGAATTGGTGATATAGTGGAACTGGGGGTCTGTGTTACTACTTTCAAGGTGGGAGAGTCAGCATATATCACGAAGCTTGTGTTACGCTATGTGACGTACCTGGATGGCCATGTGACCCAAGTAGGCCAGCTCAGCTTCCGCCGATTTAACCGTATTCTGACTCTATCTAGGCGGCGTTCAAAGCCAGTATGGCGGCGAGGGCTATCAGTCGCATTCAGCCAGCTGCACCCAATGCTTTGAAGAGAGATTTACTTTTCGTAGAACCTGACAGTGAGGACGAAGATATCCCAACCACCAGGGAGAAGTTTGCAAAGCTGTCTGTGAGTGAAGAACCAATGGATGGAGTAGTCGGTGCAGGCTTGAACCATTTGGACTATCAGTAGCTGCTTTTTTTGTAGTAGAAGGAACAATAGCAATCAACCGATCGTGTGAACCTTTAACAAGATATATTTACAGACCACGTACCCGCGATCCAGAAGCGAGAAAATGCAGCCAAGAGCCCTTCTTTGAACTGATTGGGATATTCTTAAACGTAATTCCAGATGTTTCACAATCATATAAGTGTGAGTTGCTCAATCCTCTCGCTGTTTTATGTCTCTGAGATATCTCTTTACATTTACAGACCAGGTTTCTACAATGCAGAAACAATATAATATATCATAGAACAATTTTTTGCTCAACTTTGATCACTCTGTAATAAAGTTCCATAACATTTCAACCATTTATGTGTTGGTCAATTCTCGCGACGCGACGTGTTTGTTTGTTGTTATTTATGAAATCGTGCCTCACCTTCTTTGTCGTTGTTATTAAACTCATCCCCAGCGGGATGTCCCCTTTTGTTCAAGAAAAAGTGGGTTGTGGTCGCAAACATGTGTTTGGCCGCTGATGTACAATACATGTAACAATGACAATGATGTTAGAAGAGGAAGCAATTTACTTATGTGTGAGTACAATGTCCAGACGCGATGTGTTTGTTTAATCTTGTTTACCCCAAGCGCTCTACGCATCGCCACTATTAGAGTCAGAAAACACTGATACAGTTTTTAAACCTCTAGAAACCCATCTGAAACCGAATTAAGCAGTGCCACTAAATTGCATTCAAATATCGAGCACCGCCACTAAATCGGTTACCATGTTTTTGGCGACAAGGAAAAAAAACGCTCTCCAGCCCCCTTTCTGAGATATAAAAAGAACGAGATTTTGATTGCATCAAAATTCTCGTAACATGGTGCCGAGGCGGTGCCAAGACTCAAGTGACAAGAGCGATCGAAGCATGATGGCCGGCAGTACGCGTTCGCAGCCCATCCGACATCGTACGATCCAATTACAACAAGTCCAAAAGATTGCGCAATTCCTTCAGAACTTCATCACTTCTGAGTCTTCTCCTCGCGAGCATGGGAAGTCCCACAGCGACATTGAGTACGATGTACGACTCATGTGCTCTCAGAGATCACCGCCCATTTTCGTCTTGCATTACAGTACCACATGGATTCTGGAGTCTGTCTTCCCATGCACTGCGTCCGGAGTCGAAATTCCTCGCTTTCCCGGCGCTGAATCGGGAGCGCATAAAAGCAGGATGGGATGAATGCCTTGCGTCAACAAGGCTTCCTTCCATCTCTGACGATGCACTTTACTTGCCTTGCGTTCTCATTTGCGCTTGCTCTGGTCGCTGCGGGCCAGGCGTCTCCATTCGCGCTGTAGACAATGCCTTCGTTGCGGCAGACGTACTTCACTGTAAACATGCAGCGTGCAAATGTTGACCCTTGTGCTAGATTCCAACGGACTTGAACATTGTCTTCAAACCCACTGCTCTGCTCGAAGTCTCTCTTCCACAGACTGTGGGACCTCCAATCACACTCCACGCGGGAATTCACGTACTGCGCAATGGTGAGCACACGCCGTCATCTATCTTCCGGGTGGCGCCATAACCGAAACGAAAACGCAGATACTGCCGGCCCTCCGATTTTTCACGTTGTAGGAAATGTGGGACACGGGCCCTTTGTCATCTCCACCGTTGACCCCGATGCGCTGACCCCCCAAGATCCCACAGTGGCCCAAATCTGACATTTCCTTGGGGGAAACTTTTTCAACGACGGGGGCCGCCTAGTTAACTCTACCCCAGCCCTGTCCGAGTTCCTGCAACCGACTCCACCTGCAGGGTCTGATGCCCACCGGTAAGTAGTTGCCGTTTTTCTTGGCCCCTCAATTTGATACTCACACTGTGCAGTTACATATTCCTTCTGTTCAACCAGTCACCTCAGTTTGCACACCAGACGCTGGTCAACTCGACGACTATCGTCTCGAATTTCGATATCAGCCAGTTTGCGAGAGCGGTTGACCTTGGAAATCCCATAGCTGGGACGTTCATGCTGGTCGCTCCCGAACCCACCACGTGAATGGGGGCTGATCGGCGCCCTCACGAACCACTGTATTGTCAAAACACGAGTATACCAAATATTAGCCTGAATTTTTGCTTCAATGTTCAGCGCTCAATTTTTATTCCAAATTTCTTCCCTTTTCTTGACTGGAATCAAGTGTACGACGCATGGCAACATCCTCACGCAACATGCCAGGTCCACCGTCCCGTTCAAGTTCGAACCCAGCACAAACTCGCGTATAAACACCAGCGCCTGCGCGGGCTTCCACATCGGCACGAGGTGGCCCGCACCATTGAAGAGCAGATACGTTACATGGCGCTCCTGGTGCATCCACGATCCCCGCAAAGTTGCCGTCGTCGGCGAACCACGGCGTGGAGGGCTTGCGCGTGAAGCCTTGCGTGCCGCCGAGCGTCATGTTCTGAATGATGACCTCCGTACCGCGGTGCTGCACGAGCGAGTCTACACTAGCTTATCTAGGCGTCCATCAAACATGACCCCGCTGTCTTTCGCAGAAAACCCACCAGTTGAAAAATGGTTACCTACCAAGTTCCGAACTTGAGGCAAGTCCTTCGGTGAGCGAGTCGATGAAGGAGATAATCATGGCGATCGGTATCAGGATGTGCGTACGGGTAAGGGTCTAATAGTCTATGTAGTCCGCTATTACAAAAGAAAAAAATTGTAGGAAGAGTATAAGTAAGATACGTTCAGTGAAATAAAACAGCTGAGTTCGAACGGAAGCGCCGAGCCTTGGTAATTTAAAACAACCGACGCCTCCTATTCCTCTATGACCGGCGGCGCTTTCTCGTCGCCTCCGTCCACCGGCGTATCACCCGCGCCACGCTTGCCGGTCGAGCGTGGCTTCTTTGTCCAAGTGAAGGCCATGGCAGGAACATGCCAAAGAGAACTTGAATCACAAGAACCTGGAACCCGTGCGCGGTGTGCATCTCCGCGGAACCGATGTTTGCCACCAGAGGCAAGTCCATCTACTTATACGACGACCTGATGATTTCGTGTGCGCCGAAGGCGAGACTTTGGAGGGGAGGTTGAGGTTCTTGGCGCAGTTTACTTAAGTTGGGGTTTAGGCACGGGGTGAGCGTGCCAGCTAATCACACAGATAATTGTAGTGGTTCAAGATAAAGTTAAGTTATTGACATAGTACCGAATACAACGGTTTAAATACTAGTATTGTACAGCCTTCCTAAGTCATAAGGAGTCATAATAATTATTCTACACTATTCTACAATGTTCCTAGATATTCCACCATGTTCTACTAGACACAGGTTAACACTGGCGGATTGTCCGAGATGCCCGAAGGCAGTTACTCCAATACTCCCCCTCAAGCCGGCAGTATACCCATGTCCAAAGTGAACTGATCATTCTTCATACGAGGTAGGGACTTCGTCAAAATGTCTGCTATCATTTCGTTGGTTGGGCAATACTCAACATTGATTAATCCATTCTCGATACATTCCCGAATGAAGTGGTTTTCGATGCGGAAATGTTTTGATCTCGCGTGGTGTTGTGGATCATGGGCAATTGATATTGCGGACTGGTTATCTGAATAGATTAATGTTGGTCCTGCTGGGAAGTTGAAGGGCAATGCTTCAAATAAATATCGTAGCCAAATTGCGGCCCGAGTTGCAGCTGCAAGTGCTGAATATTCTGCTTCGGCAGTGCTGAGTGCAACTGTTGGCTGTTTCTTTGAATGCCATGCAATTGGGCCACCTGCTAGGAGGTAAACATATCCAGAGACTGATTTGCTGTCATCTGGGTTCGATGCGAAATCGGCGTCGCTGTATGCGCCGTAGTGGTTGAATAGAGACTCGGAACTTAGGTCCGGTCCTCCGAACGTGATCCGTTGATCGCGCGTGCCTTTCAGGTAACGAAAGACTCTCTTCATCGCCGTCCAATGTGTCGCGCTCGGGTTACTCGTATAGGATCCAAGCCGGGCTACCGCATATGCAATATCTGGGCGACTTATTGTGGCTGGCCAGATCAGTGAGCCCATATGCTCAGCAAAACTTCGGCCGTTCTCGTCGGTAGTCTGTCCTTCAGTTTCGTTCTTCTCGAGGACGACATTGGGATCCATTGGGGTCTTCACTGTGGACATCTGTTCATATCCAAAACGGTTCAAGATTCCCTCAATATAGTGCTCTTGGGATATCTGAATGGTCTGAGCTGCGCGGTTACGGTATATCTCAATACCAATGAGTTTCTTAGGCTCTCCAAGGTCGGTGATTTCGACTTCTTGTTTCAATGAGGTCTCTGTAGCTGATAGCATGGTGGGATTATTGCTGAATAGCAGTAAGTCGTCGACCCAGACCGTAATGATAACAAACTGATCCTTGTTACGGCGCACATAGACACCGTGGTCGACTTCAATACGTTGGAAACCGTGCTTGGTAAGTATTCCATGCAGTTTTCGGTTCCATTCCCTACCTGACTGTTTCAGTCCGTACAGTGTCTTTCTAAGACGGCATTTGCGACCTGTTCCATCATTGAAGCCTGGAGGTTGCTCCATGAAAACTTCTTCCTGCAAGTCTCCGTTCAGGTAAGCTCCTTTGACATCCAGCTGCTTCATCTCAAGATCTTTAACAGCTGCTATCGCGAGCAGTGCTCGGAGCGATTCAAGTCGGACGACTGGTGCAAAGGTATCGAAGTAATCGATGCCGGGGACTTGTGAGTAGCCTTTCGCCACTAATCTCGCTTTATAGCGGACAATCTCCCCCTGCTGACCTGTCTTTAGGTCGAATACCCAGCGGCATCCAACGGGTTTGCGTTCCGCGGGGCAATCCTCGAGCTCCCACGTACCCATTGTTGCCAAGTTCTCCAATTCGGAGTTGATGGCTCGCTCCCAATGCGGCCATTCGGGCGATGATTTCGCCTCCGCAATGCTGCGCGGAATATTCGGCTTCCCGGGGTCGAGTTCGCCGGCTGCTGCTCGAAATGCGAAATTTGCGAAGGGGTTGTCCTCTTCGTCTTCTGCGACGGCATCGGGTTCGGGTTGTGAACCTCGATTGGGACGGTGTGCTTGCTCTCTGCGAGCGGCGGGATTTCCGAGTTTGAGATAATTCTGATCTGTGACAGTGCGTGTTAATCTTCGGAGTGGGATTGGATTAAGCTGATTTGGTTTGGGACTAGCTTCTGTTGCGAGACGTGGCGTTGACGGCACCGATGATGGTGGTTTGGGCTTTGGCGTATGTGCGCTCTTTGGCAGCGCTGCTGGCGGCGGCGTGGATGGTGGTGCAGTGTATGATGGTGGTACATTCTGTGTCGTCGTTGGTGGTAATGCAGGCTGATTTGCTGGTTTCGCAGATGTGCCATTCGAATTCCCGTTGTTCTCCCCCTCGGATGGGACATCGTCCGAAATTTCGGTGAATTTGATGGAAGGATCGGTGAACTGGAAGTTCCGGGAGATCTTAACGCGATGAGTTTTCGTGTCGTAGTACCGTACTGCGTTGGGGCCGTCCAGATGGCCACAAAATGTATGTTTAATTGCCCTATTGTCAAGCTTTGATAATGTTTTAACGTCTTCGCGAAAAATCCACACGGGTACTCCAAACTCCTGGAAGTGAGACACGTTGGGCTTCTCCTTCGTAAATGCCTCATGCGGGGTGATACCGATGGGCAACACTTTAGTCGGGGATCGATTTCGGATATATGCGGCGTGAGTTACGGCGAATTCCCATAGACTTTTAGGTAAATTCTTCTCCGCTAACATCGCTCTCACTAGCTCAACAAGCGTCCGGTTTAGTCTCTCAGAAACACCGTTCTGGGACGCGGAATAAGGTGCCGTCTGATGAATTTCAATACCTTTTGCTGCGAGCGCTGATTTCAGCTTCTCATTCAGGTATTCCGTTCCCTCATCGACACGAATCCACTTTGGTTTAAAACCATACTGCCGTTCCAGCCATCCGATATGCTCCATGACTTTCGTCTTAGCCTGGTCCTTGGTTTTCAAAAATAGGACTGTCATTCGACGGCTAGCATCATCGGTGAAAGAAATATAATAATAATTCCCTTCTGTTGACCGTGTTCGTGCAGGACCCCATAGGTCACTGTGGATGCCTTCTCCCGGATCCTCTGATCGGTGAAGGGCTTGATGCGGAAATGGTTTGCGATGCATCTTGGCCTGAATGCAGGCTTCGCATACCTCAGATTCGGGTTTGGTAGTGGGATCGACGGTAAGTCCTTCAACGGAGTTATTCTTGATGATGAGTTCTAGAGTAGAATCAGATACATGGCCGTAACGGCGGTGCCATGTCGTCCAGCTATTGGAGTTAGTCTCATCCGAATTCCCGACGTTAGCTCGGTTTCCGACAACAACTGCTTGTGTATCAAGCCGGTACAGTCGAAACTTTTTCTCACCTTGTAAGACGAGCTTCCCAGCCTTTGTGCGAATTGATGCTTTGCCATGTTGAAATGTGGCTGCTCCTCCAGCATCATCAATGCGGGGAATCGAAAGCAGATTGTTGGCAGCTGCCGGTGCGTACAATGTGTTGTATAATTTAACTGTTTGCTTCTGACCATTGATATGGCTCTCGAGTGTAACAGTGCCACGACCGTGGGCTTTAACAGCATTGTCGCCCAGTCCATTGATGGTTTCGCCCTCCAGTGGAGTATAATCCGAGAAAATTTCCCGTTTATTGGCGATATGAACTGTGCAGCCTGAATCCGCAAGCCACGCGTCTCTCGTTAGACGTGAATCAAACTGGGGGTGGTCGGAATGGATTGCCATGAATGCGGCATGTTGAGTTGAGTCGTCAGAAGTCTGTTCCGTACCTAGGTTAGCAGAATTCCCTCTTTTCTTACCATTCCATTTTCCTTTCCCTTTCCCACCGTAATTCTTAGGGCGCTGACCTTCTTTGCCGCCACCCTTGCTCCAGCAATCCTTTGCCATATGGCCCATGGCTCCGCAATTGAAACATCCGTCGTTGGTGTTTGTAGGTTTGCTGTGCTGGTTCCTTCCAAATAATGCTGATCCCGTTGTAGATTCTCCGGCTTTTTCCTTCTTACGTCGATACTCCTCAAGAATGAGGGCAACTAACTCGTGAGAACTAATTGTGACGGGACTCGCTAGTCCAGGTGAGGATGTGTTAGCAGACGTCGGGTTGTTTATTAACTTCCCATTGTTCGCCGCCAAATATGAGCTCGTGAATGAATCCCAGGACTCTGGGAGAGAGGTGATCAAAGCAATGAGGAACTCCTGGTCCGATACCAGGCTGCTCATGGTGTTGAGCTGCTCTTGAATAGAGCGGAGCTCCGTGATGTGGGCTCCAATGTCGGCGCCTTCTTCGGCAATCGTCCGGTATAGTCTCCGTCGATATGACATAATACCTAGCTGACCTCTGGCTTCCTTGACTGTGCACAATTGTGACCACATCTGGAATGCCGTAGTAGCTCCCGCAATATGTACCATCTGGGAATTTCCCAAAGCAAGCTCAATTTTGCTTCGTGCCTTTCCATCTGCCTTAATCCATGCAGCAATTGATTTCGTCTCGTCTGAAGTTGGCTTCGTCGGGTCAGCGACTGTTGGGTAAGCCTCGGAGCCAGTAATGTAACCCTCAAGTTCATTATCTCGGAGTATCGCCGTTATGCGGCGCTTCCATGGCATCTAGTTCTCCTCATTGAGGAGTTCAATCCGAGTAGAAGAATGTTCTGTCATGTCCAAAGTCGAAAGTGCGTAGATCGGTAGGTTGTCGGTGCTGATTCAAATGAGAATAGAGTGTCGCTAATAAACTGTGTGATTAGAAGTTTAGGCCGGGGCCCATAACCTCTTGGCGCAGTTTACTTAAGTTGGGGTTTAGGCACGGGGTGAGCGTGCCAGCTAATCACACAGATAATTGTAGTGGTTCAAGATAAAGTTAAGTTATTGACATAGTACCGAATACAACGGTTTAAATACTAGTATTGTACAGCCTTCCTAAGTCATAAGGAGTCATAATAATTATTCTACACTATTCTACAATGTTCCTAGATATTCCACCATGTTCTACTAGACACAGGTTAACACTGGCGGATTGTCCGAGATGCCCGAAGGCAGTTACTCCAATAGAGGTTGATTGTGAGCTCCGTTGTGGTCGTAATCGATTAACCATGGCGGTCGTCGGTATCGTACGGGAAAGGGTAGTCTGGACCGTCGCGTGTAGTAGTCCGCTGTAGTACAAAAAGCCAAGGAAGAATGTACATAGATTGTAGGAAGGGTACGGTAGGTAAGAGTTCATTCCACTTCAGACTAAGAATTGGCCAATTATATACGAAAATTTTCCGTGGAAAAAATTTCGACAATCCCCGGAAGCAATGAGCAAAGGCTGAAAATGGGTTGTAATTTGTGAGCATGGCTCTAGCAAAACTACGGGTTAACGGTTTTTGTAGGCGGCCTTTTTTTCCCCAGCTCGTCACCTATTACGAGAGACCAAGGTTAGCGGATCGGGAGGATTTGGAGGGCATGTCGGAGATGTTGAGGGTCATTGGGTCGCGAAAAACTCAGCGGTATCCAATCAGGGGTTAGGCCAAAAAAACGATTGATCTTGAATAAAACAGAATGGCAGAAATTTCAGGGGCCAGTTTGTGAGTCTACAGCGCTCTTAGACAGTATTCTTCGCTTGCGTGATGCACTCACGGTTACCGCAGAAATATTGCGAATATTATCACCCAGGATGATGACCCTTGAATGTGTGTCCTCTTGCTTTATCTCGAGCCGGAGCGTCGATGCGGCCTGACCGTTTCAAACTGAGCTAGTCTTGAAGGAGGGGGTGGCTGCGACTCACAACGAAATCTCTGTACGCATCGTCCAAACGGCTCCTCATGTCCGCCAGTACTCGCTCATTGTGGTTCAAATGACGAACACGGGACAGTGTGCTTGCGCTTGAGATTTGCTCCAGGTTGCTGCTGATTTCATCCAGGAGGCTGTTTTATTTTTTCCAATGAGGCTATTCATCGGTTAAATCCAGGTCGCAGAAGCTTACAGTGTGAACCGCTCTATACTCTCCAGCATCGGGGTCGGAACAGCTGTAGGGTCTGGAATTGCCTCGGCCACAACATCGAGGATCACCTGTGTTCGATCTGCGATGTCCCGGGCATCCGCTCTCGCATGCTTGGAGCGCTTGTCCGATGGTATAGTTAGTAGGTGCGTATACGATCGGGAACGGACATACCTCTGCAACGTCGCGGAGTGCGATCACGGCTGAAACGGCGCCCTTCAGCGGAGGGAAGGCGTCGGCTGACTCCTTCAGTGCGATGAAGGACGTCCAAATCACATCTGAGTGTGCCCGAAAAACGGAGAGGCGTTGCGCCCTTCGCTTCAGCTTAGCTCGAGAGGGGAAGGGAAAGCCCATGTGGCTTTGCGGACATAGTGGCTGGCAGTGGCCACTTATGAGGAGGTGAAAGGCTGTAATAAACACGTCAGCAGTTGGCTGGAATCGTCCGACAAAGCATCGGATTTAAATAAAGACTTCTGGCCATTGGAGTAATATTTGAAGACGACTTCATGTCGATGCGAAAGCTGTAGGCTGTTGGATGGAAGAACACAACCTTCGGATACACCATCGAAGCTGTTAGTGCTGTGTCCTTGGCTGTGTCGTGCCATGCTGGCAGCTGGATCCATGGAATTTAGAGAAGAAAAGGAAGCAAAACTTGAAAGAGGACTCTACGCAAATCTTACGCAAATCTGAGAACCCAAAAAACTTCGTAATTAAGGCTGCCCGGAGATGAGTCGAGCCTCCGCTCTCACGTCTGAGATCTGAGCCTCCACGGCGACCAGGGCTTGTTACCTGCGGTGGTAGTGGCTTGAATGCCGAAACAAGTCACGGCGTGACTCTGGTGTGACTCCACAGCTTTCGCTACCTCCGCTCATTCACTAGTACTCACTCCTTGTTGTCTATCTCACAACCATATTCGTCGCCACCATGGGACCCATTCAGAAACCCCTCCTCATCTTCACAGTCAGCTTCCTCTTCTTCCTCTCCCCGCATATCCTGCGCGCCCACCCGGGGCCCTACACCGCCCAGCTCGCCGACGCGTTGGCCTGGACCGGAGACAGAATCACACAGGCCATCGCACAATAGCACGCCTTCGGCGTCACCAGCGCGTGGAACAAGGACCCAAGCGACTCTGCATTGTGTGAACGGCGAGTGCGGGTAGCATACACGCGGCCTGATGTGCAGGTACGAGTCGACTCCGTGAACGCAGACTGGGCGCACATCCAGGTCGGGCACTCCCGCCGCGAGCCCCGCAGGTTCTCGAGCGTGCATGACTTCGTAGTGCGCGTGTGGAGCGGGGTTGTAGACGAAGCACCAGGAACAATATGGGATGGGAGATGGGTTGGGCAGAAACACGATGAATGGCCAACCTCGCCGCCTTACTGAAAATCGCGACGTATGACTAGGGAGTTCGGAATTCTTGTCTGCGTTGAGTAGATGATGGAGCACGAGTAGATGTTACTGAGCGACGGAGTTCGTGGCGGTCGTATTAAGCGCGCGCGCCGCAGATAGCAACGGTCGACTTTTCTTTCTTTTACACGGAGTTGCACGTTAGGAGAGTACTATCATTAGCAGAAAGGCATTCAGCACCGACCTAACCCCACGCGAGGAAAGTCTTTCCGTACCTGGCGCCACCATGAGCAGCCCGGCAACAAGCAGAGCAACGCCCCCCGACCCGCCGATCTTGAGTGGTTGGTAGTCACCGGCTGATCTGCGCCGACAATTTAGATTGAAGGCACGGGCGCGCAAGACCGCGGTGGCGCAATGGAAGAACGAATTGACACCATGAAGCACGATCATGTACGGCTTCGGCGCGATTCGTCGACAGCGAGACCGACCGCGCATGCTCGCAGCCTCGGACCCGCCGTCTCCTTCGCCCTCAGACCCTTTCTCGGGCGGCTCCACGGCGTCTCCTTCCTTGCGCGCTATTCCACGGCACCGGGCAAGGTTGTATTGCGGGCTCTCGCTACTTGGGCTGGTCATTCGAGGGTGACAAATCGGATCCCAGCGAGCACCCTGCAGGAACGCGGACATGGAGGAGAGGCGGTATATCGCGCCGAGGACATTGAGTGCCGTGGCTTCGAGGTCCGAGGAACCAGCGTCGCTCGGGAGCTGGAGGAAGGAGACGAACACGACGAGGGTGAATATGGGGATGAGAATGCGGATGACAGTAGGGTTTGGAAGGGAGAAGGAGAGCAAAGCAAGCGTGGTGCTGAAGTGGCTGTCAGGCTGAGCATCGGCGTGCGATCTTGCACGACGCAACGTCTGAGGCGAGACGTTGCTGGATAGCCCGACATTATATCCAGATCCCAGATCATCTGCGACATGACACCGCAAGGCGCGCGGAAGCGCATCCATGAACGAGAGTGCGCGAGAGCGTGGAGGACACGGAGAGTACTATACCATCGGGAATATCGCTCGCCAGCGCCATCGAAAAAACGTCTCGCCTGAATATTCACGTCATCGGCCTCCTCCGCTGTGCTGCGCCAAGCCCGAGTCGTTGCTGGAGTTGGTGCATACGGCGCGACCGTCGGTCTGGTGTAGGATCCGCAGCCGCACGATTCCACTCGGCTGGCGCGTATCCGTCATCCCTTCTGCATGCCGTCTTTCCAATTGGACTTGGTGCGCCTACCCATGATCATCCTAGTCGAGCCGCGCACGTCGCCGCTGCATGATATGGACCCGTGTCGCCAGTAGCAGATGTCC
Organism: Mycena haematopus; assembly: GCA_029281435.1. Taxonomy (NCBI): domain Eukaryota; kingdom Fungi; phylum Basidiomycota; class Agaricomycetes; order Agaricales; family Mycenaceae; genus Mycena; species Mycena haematopus. Next base: position 32,715 of record JARJCV010000152.1, on the reverse strand, counting down.
CAAGGTCGTGGGCTCAAGAAGCACTCTCGTACTCCCGTCGAGTTTGCCTTGCTCATCTCCTTCCGCACGCCTCTCCCTGGCACTGCTCCACGTCCCTCCCTCTGCAAGTCCAATACATGCTGTGATGCTCTAACACCAACGCGTGGAACGAAGACCCAAGCCACACCGGCTCCAAGAGGAGCGGACCTCTGCAGTGTTTGAGCAGCTAGCGCGGCCAATGTGTGGGTACGGATCGACTCGGTGAACGCGCATCCAGGTCAGGTGCTACCACCGCTTACGGGGACGTCGCAGGCTGTAGAGCGTGCATGGCTTCGTAGTGCGCGTGGAGGGCGAGGGCGGGAATTGTAGAGGAAGCATCAGGAACAAAGCATATCAAGGAGGACACGCCGCCGCGAGCCCTCAACCGTGGCGCCGCAGGCTTTGGAGCGTGCATGGATTCGTCATGAGCGTGCAGCGAGGGCGTGGTTGTAGAGGAAGCACCAGATCAAAGACGATGGGAAGATAGGGTGGGCGGAAAGGTTGGGCGGAAACGTGAGTGACCAAGGAAAGCAGGATTTCGGCGCCCTAGCAGCATGAAAGTCGCAAAGTGGGACCGGTTACTCGGGAGCTCGGGGCGTTGTCCACGTTGAGCAGAGATGGGGTGATACTGGGAGATCGATTCAGGCCGTGGCGGCTGTATTGAGCGCAATCGCTGATACCAAGGTCGACTCTTCTTCCTGATACACGAAGTTACGCATTAGCAGGGTACCATGATTAGCAGAAAGGCCACGTAGCACCAACCTAACCCCACACGAGGAAAGCCTCTTCGTTCCTGGCTCCACGGCGAGCAGGCCGGAAACATGTCCCTGAGCCCCGATCTTGAGCGGTCAGTGGTCCCTGGGCGGGTATGCGCACAAGAACGCCGTCGCGCATGTAGCATGAAGGAAGAGAACGAATTGACAGCGGCGCCGGTAGCGAAGATGTAGGTTCATGTACGGCTTCGACGCGATTTCGTCGGGAATTGGCCATAGACATCGCAAGATAAAGCTAGTGATGGAGGGGCCATTTATGCTGAGAACTGCGTTGAGCACGCTTCCAGGTGACAAAACCTCCCACAACAAAGCAGGCACTCTCGCGAGTAGATGTAGCTCTGGTGAATATTGAGCAATGGACTATTGCGGACACGGATAGCTCACCCTCCGAATAACTGTATCATGCTTCCCCCGCGCAAGTGGCCTTGCGGGCGGATGCATCGCAAAAACACGAGGAAAGCCCACGTTCGCGGGACTGTCATCTCGGTGGAAACCCATGGCAGCGCGCCCGAGGGCCTCCAGGATGGCGAGCCTTCCAAGTCCCTACCGAGAGTCTGGGTAACAACCAGGGGTCGGTGTCTTTGGGTACGACTGACGAAGCATTGCAAGCTTGCCGGGTGAATATCGTACTCCAGCCCCAGGCCCGGTGGAACTTGAATTATAACGATGAGGCGAAAAGCTTGAAGGCCAAGGAAAGCAAGGAAAAAAGTAGAGATCTGGCGCCCAAAGATTTGGAGCTTTGAGAAATGGAATTCGGTCCAGTTGGTCGCGGAATTCAGGATATAACTTGGGATTTCGTTCAGCAAAAAGTCAGCCTTGTAAATTTGGAGGTCAACCGCCAACTGGTGACGCCGTGACAGGGAGTCACATTTGACTCCAATGCACACTTCCTCCCACTTTATGGACGCGTTCGAACGCGTCGTTCACTCAAGTTTCTGAGGGATACTTTTGATCTAGATGCTATGCTGCAGAAGGATATCAATGCGACCGCAACAGACTTCGTTGATAACTTTTGGCCGGAATGTCGTGCAACGGGACTTCATTTGCTTAGAACACTCGGCATATCCAAACGACGGTCGATCTGTTTCAAGATCTCTATCTCGCACCCGATCTATTCTTTCTGTACCTGCGTGCGACGAAGAAAACACGCGCCGACGTTCAAAACACGCACGCCGGGCGGTCTAACGGACTAGTAACGGTATCTGTAGGCCACCGGGAATAACCTCGTTCCATCCATGCCTCGTGTTCACCTCAACGAACTGCCGTCCCGAGTAAAGCCTTCATCACGCGCTGTGGGCGGTCTCTGGCGGACTGCCGAGTAAGCCTCATTACGCGCTTCGGGCGGTATCTGGCGGGCACCAAACCTTCTTTAGCCCGCGCTGTTACAGTCGATTCTTCCGTCCTCTTTCACTCCAAACTATGCCTACCCCACCATTCGAACCGCGCATTCCTGTGATTTATGTATGATTTCCCCGATTATCTGCCCTGCTTGGCGCTAACGCATTTACTTGACATAGGGTGCAGGCGGAATCGGCGCGCCCGGGACATTCTGCAAGCTCACGGACGCAGTCGCCGCACAGCCCGTGCTCGATGCGTGGTGCAATCGCGTTGGGCCGTCGGCGATAGACACCTCGAATTTGTACGGATTCGGGTCGTCCGAGAAGGTGAGTACTCCGGTCGATCCATTCCAATCTATCGCGACGTTCAATTTCCTGAGTATAATTTTCAACAGATTCTCGGGGAGATGGACCTCCACGGGTCGCGTGTCGACACCAAGTAAAGTAGTACCCTTGCACCCCATCCACATAGTATTAATGTCGCTCGCAGGTTCTATCCGCTCGCCCCTGGAGACCACTCTGCGGCGAAGATCAAAGCAGCGTGCACCCGGTCCCTCGAGGCTCTCAACGGCGTCAAGATCCGCGCGCTGTATCTCCACGCGTGAGTGGCGTCCTCTTTTCTTCGTACGCATCCAATATTCGTACAGTCCCGACCGTGCAACGCCATGGGCCGAAACACTCCAAGCCATCGACGAGCTTCACAAGGAGGGCAAATTGTCGGTCATCCTCGCGCTCCGATTGTAAAGTACTGATTGGAATCCACGATTCTGTCTCATTAGTGAGATCTTCGGCCTGAGCAACTACAAGAGCTACGAGGTCGCGGAGATCGTGACGCTCTGCCGTGCGAACGGTTGGCTTGCCCCCGCGGCATATCAGGGGGTCTACAACGCCATCGACCGCAGCATCGAAACCGAGTGCGCATCCCTCTTCTTCCCTTCCCTTCCCGCTTTCTTCCCCTTTCTCATCCTTCTTCGCCTCTCCTCCCTCTCCTCCTCTCCTCCACTCCCCTCCTTACCTCCGTCAAACGTCACACCGCTCACCACCACCGCAGACTCATACCCTGCCTGCGTCACTTCAACATCCAATTCGCAGCGTACTGCCCTCTCGCCGGCGGCTACCTCATCGGACACCTCCTCTCCCCAACCCTCGCACCCGGCGCCATCCCCCGCGGGAGCCACTTCGACGCGACGAACCCCTTCGGCATGTGGTATCAGGACCGGTACCTGCACATGAGCGCTGCGGTCCGCGAGCTGCGCGCCGTTGTCGTGAGTTTGCATGCTACCATTGCTGAGATCGCGCTGACATCGCCTGGGGCGGCGGACGCAGGAATCACACAACCTGACCCTCAACGCCGCGTCCGTCCGCTGGCTGCAGCACCACAGCGCCCTGCGTCCCACCGACCTTGGGATCATATTCGGCGGGAGCAGCGCCGCGCACGTAGAGACTACGCTGCAGTATTGGTGTGTCGCGGCGTCCCTTGCTCCGCATCCTTCTCATTGATTATGTGCATCGTTTATTCAGTACCGAAGGCCCGCTACCGGAACAGTCATTCAGGCCTACGAGGACTGTTACGCGAAAGTGAAGGCGCCGAATTACCCGCATGATCCAGCGTGGTATGATCCTGCGGTGTATGGGTACTAGAACAGGCGGTGGGACATCCGCCGTCGCCCATGGGGGCTACAGGTATACCTTCGATGGACATGGGTAGTTCGTTGCGTCTGTGCATGCCAGCCCTTCCTTCCTTGTATGTAAAACCCTGATCCATTTGAGAATTAGCCAGCCGGGAGAGACTGCATACAAACTACCAGTAACTCACAACAACGCATACGCCTACACACCTCCACGCCCTCACAGTGCCTCACCCGAAAAGACGTCAATGTGATACAGCTTTAGTCTGTCTATGTATACAGCAATCTACATCCTCGTACAAAATCCTACACTAGGCTCATCTAAGACAATACATAGTAAACCGTGAATTATACACATGCCGCAACCGCATCCACATCAGACACGCGTGCGGGCACCTCCCAAATCGCAGAACCGCCCCTCCGCGCACTACAACAGCGCTACCACCATCGTCCCCAGCATCCCCAGCGCCCTCACCACCCCCACACTCCTCTCCTTCTTCCCCGCCGCTGCCGCCGCACTCCTACTGCTCGCCAGCGCCGGACACGCCCCGCCCTGGCCGAGCATCGACGCAGGGATCAGCACGAGCGGCATCCCGCCCTGCGCCGCTACGCGCGTCACTCCATCCCCTTGCCCTCCGCCTCCAGCTGCACTTGCACCCGAACTGCCGCCACCCGCGACCACCACCGTCCTACACTCCAGCACGTCCACCAGCGTCGTCCCCGGCTTATACAGCCCCGCGGGATGGTCCATGTCGGCTGCACGACGCTCTCGTTCGTGCCAATGTTCGTGAAGAGGCTGAGGAGGGGCGGCTTGGAGAGCATGAGTGTGCTGGGGTTGGGTTGTGAGATCCAGCGGGCCTGGGGAGGGTTAGGTTATTTAGCTCGGGTGAGAAAAGAGAAGGGAAGAAGGGCGGGACGGAGACGGAGGGAGAGAGAGACGGGGGGAGACGGAGGGAGACGGAGACGGAGGGAGAAAGAGGGATGTTGGAGAGGAAAGGGCGAAGGAGAAGGGGAGGGACAGGGACAGGAAGGAAATAGATAGATAACGTACCTGGGTGCTCAAAAAACTTGGATTCGCCGCAATAGCTTGCTTTCGCACATTATTGAGCGCTTTCACGGTCGCGACACCAGGCTTGGTAGTCGGATACGCGGCCAGCCAGAGCTAAGACCATCGACTCGAAAGTCAGTATCGAACTGCCCGCGTAAGGACGAGACGCACGCCTCGCGATTCGCCGGATCCGCGCCGCCCTCGTATCCCTGCTCCTGCCCGTAGTACAGCGTCGGCATCCCATCGCCCACGAACGGCCACACCATCGCGTTCTTGCGCAGCGCGATGTCGGGGGTATACGACGGGAAGCGCGGCTGGTCGTGGTTCTCCAGAAACGCCGCGGTCAAGAGCGGTCTAGACGAGGACGCGGGCGCGACGGACTGGAGCATGGGCGTGTTCTCCAGCGCGGAGAGGTTGCCGTAGGGGCTGGCGAAGGCAGCGGTGAGGGTGTAGTACACGGGGTAGTCGAGCACGGCATCGAGCACGTCGAGGTAGGACGCCGCATAGGCCGGGTCGTCGGTCTCCACCTGCGATAGTACATACTCAGTGCGTGTACAGAAGAAACGCGGGAATCTCGCGAGTGACGCACCTCGCCCAGCGTGAAGACGCCCGCGCTCGCAGCGTAGCCGGCCCAAAAATCGTGGCGGATGTGCTTCACCGTGTCGATACGCACGCCGTCAATGGCGAACTTCGTGACCATGTTGTGGATCCACTGATAGAGCGTGTCGACCACCGCTTCGTCCTCCGTGTCGACGTCCGGCAGCGGGAGGTCCGCGTCCCCGAGCCAGCACTGCTCGACGTCCGTCTGATTGGCATAATCCGTGATGAAGCACTGGTGGTGGAAATCCGACTGAGACCCGAAAGGCAAGAGCGTGGGGTAGTCAATGTCGATCAGGTCAAATGCCGAGGGAGTCTTGTTCTGGGGATTCCCGGCGTAGTGGTTACGACGACGTCCAGCATGAGGTACATCCCGCGCTTGTGCAGCGCGTCGCTGAGGTTCTTTAGGTCGTCCGCGGTCCCAAGTGCGGATTCAGCGTGTCGATGTCGGCCAACCAGTACCTGCGTGCGGAAGATCAGAAACGCGCGTGCACAGATAAAGAGAGGGAACTCGCCCGTGATAGCCGTCGCCGTACGCGGTGCCGTCGAGGTTTTTAGGAACGGGCGAGATCCAAACGGCGTCGAAACCCATGTCTTGGATGTAATCGAGGTGGTTGGCGATACCGGTCCATGTGCCGCCGCAGTACGTGCGCTCGGACGTGTCGCATGGCATGGCCGAGTCGTCTGACGTCGCGAACCGGTCAGTGAGGACCTGCATTGGGCGAGTGAGCTGGCGACGCGTAGGAGGATGTGACGCGACGAACCTGATAGATCGACCTGGGGGCCCAGTCTGCAGCGGACGCGGCGAACGCAGGAGAGACCGCGACCAGGGCGAATAGGAAGGCGATTGACGAGGGAAGCATAGCAAGGAACGGTGTCGCGCGCTGGGCGAGATGGTGGTACGAAGGAATGAGAAAGTAACCCCTCCCGTGTCGATCAGTCAAACGCGTACATCGATCGCGTTCGCTCGCCATCTCGCTGGCATTGCCTGTGCCATGTCCCGTAGCGTCTCTTCGAGCTTGAGCCCCGTAATTCACGGCTGGATGTAGCGGGTGCGAATTGGCGGCGAGCATGTCTGGTAAATGGCGACGGCTCGACCAGACCAGGCTACACGCTGAGGTGAGCAGGGTCGACGGAAAGCAAGCATACTGTTATCGCACCTATGGCACCGAACCGTCCACAGCACGTATAGGCGATTCATCGTTTCCGGAGCCAGTTCTCTTCTCGGACGCCTCTTGCCACACAAGCTGCGACGTCAACTTGAATAAAGTCCTGGGACCAAGTTAAAGACATCCGGGGGGTCTTTTCCGGGCATGAACTCGCTTGGCGGCGTCGCCAGGAGATTTTCCGGAACCGTCCACAGCACGGATGCGATCCATCGTTTCCGGGGCCAGTTCTCTTCTCGAATTTCTTCCACACAAGCTGCGACGTCGAGAAAGTCCGGGCCAAGTTACTTAAAGACGCCCGGGGGCTTTCTGGGAAAGACTTGACGGCAGGGAGAATTTCCTCGGAATTCCCAAGTCAGGAGAGGCTGGCCATATTATCCTCGCAGGTCTTCATTAAGCTTCATTTCTTGCTATTCCTAACCAGTATCGTGGCGTCGCTACAATTTCTCGCTCCCTTTGGGCGACAATATGTCCAGAAGAGCTTGAGGGAAGGTTTCTGCACCAGCAAATGAAAACCGGAGCAAACCGGACTCGGAGAAGGGAACGGTCACATGCTAAATCGCGTCAAGCGCTCTGACCCGTGACGACCACATTAACACGCGTTCGCCGAGTTCACTTCAGAAATTGGTAGGGTTAGACAGGTAAGTGGTTTTTCTGTGATCGGAGGATTTCCACCATCTCACTTAGCACTACACGGTTCAGGATCAGTGGCCTTTGAGGGCGTCCACCGGAGGATATAAAGTCAATATTGAATAAGGCGCGGTAAGTATCTGCCATTCCTCGCCATCCGAGGCCATCGATGGGAGTCACCCTCTTAAATCTGTTAAGACGTGTGCGGACGATGTATCATGTCGCTGATGATGCCCATTCCCGATGATCTTTCAGGAACTCTGCAGCGCCTAGACTCCATTACCGTATCACTACCGTATCCGACCTGGGGCGACGGAGAACAGCGGAGAAATTCTCGTTAGGCAATTAATTTACGAGTGTGAAAGCTCCCAGGCACTGACCGGGCTTCACTTTCTCCCTCTTCTTCCCACCATGTTCCTCCGGACGCCCGGCAATCTGTGATTGTACATTTCTCGCGTGGGTAGAAAATCACAAATCACTCTCCTTCTGCCCACCCTCACCGCGCGACATCTGAATTAGAACATGACAGTGGAAGACACGGCCCATTCGTATCAGTGGCTGGTGGCGGACAGGTCTAGATAAGCCCACAACTACATACTGCACAGTGGCGCGGGACATACGGTAGCAACAACCGCTCCTTCAGCCATGGCTCCCAGCTCGGACGAAGGCGCGCTGGCCGCCATGTACCTCCAAACCGTGAAGGTGGGCATAAAAAATTGAAGCGGGTGACGTACTAACGATGCAAGGATAGTATTTCGATGGTATGAGGCAATTTTGGCTTCTTCGAATCGCGCTAAGTCTGGCCGACCATCCACAGTTGTTGCGGCAGTTATTCTGGCGAGTCCCGACACTCCTGAACTTTTCCCCTGGCTAAAATATTATTTTCGCAGGTATTCGACTACTGCCTGACCTTCAATCTCGAGGTAATGAGTCATCGCACGAAGGATTCAGTCCATGCGATAATTACACGCTTGCCCCAGGTGTCTCTCATGTGGCCCTCGCGGTGGTCTCTGACAAAGATCCTCTACGCCCTTTCACGTTACTCTGCGTTCTTCGACGTTGGGCTGGTGCTATATTGTAAGTCGCGGTATAAATAAAGATTCTACTGGATCGTAAGGAGTACCTCTATACAGATGCGACCCCCGCCGTCTCGTTAGCAGTGAGCCACCCCCGCCGCTGGTCGACCCGTTTCTCAAATATTCATCCCACAGCACTGCGCTCAATTAAACACAGGAATAGCTTGTGAATTGTGATTATAATCCATCTCATGATCAATATTGACTGTTTCGCAGCCGGGAACGTTTTTGGTATAGCGGTCGCAGAGGCCATCTTTGTGCTACGGACCTACGCATTGAGTGGGCGACAGCCAAAAGTCCTCAAAATCTTCGGGACGATATACTCGGTATCATCCCATGCGTGTACTTCGATAGGTCACTTATTTCACTTTTTTAGGCATGCCTTATAGCAACAGTGGTTATGATTTCGATGTTTTTACGGAACATGATATGTCGGTCTCCGATCTGCTTTTCCTTCCAGGATATTAACCCCAATGGTAGACTCACCACCACCGCTGGGTATTCATGGCTGCAACCTCACCGGCGGGCCCTTCATCCTTGTCGGGCTCTCCTTCATCCTTGTGCTGCTCAACGAGACAGGTGCGCTCTTACCCCATATCCAATTTTGCCTTTCCTGGACTCTTACATATATTCCCAGCGCTCATGAGCTACACCGTGCGTCTCATGATCAAGACCTACCGTCATCACCACAGTCCATTAGTCGAGGCCCTCTTTCACGACGGCGTCACCTATTATGTGTTGCTCTGCTGTGCGTCTGTCGCCGTTCCCTTCACAGACTCTAACGGCTTCCTCGTATCAGTGGGATCTGCCGCAAACGTCGTAATCCTCGTCGTCGCTCCAGTCAGTTTCTCTGTCTTTCTAGAAACCACCTTCCTTTCTTTCTTCCATTAACCTTACTTTCTTCTATCCAACAGGCAGAACTGCGGGACGCCCTAAACACGTACGCTCTGCTCCCCATCTCCCCAATAACCCTGCTCACCAACATCATATTATATACCCCAGACCGCTGCGCGTCCTGCACAGTGTCCTATCCACACGCACCCTCCTGCACGTCCGGGAAGCCGAACGCAAGATGGACGCCGCCTCGCGGACGGTGATAACGCGCGGGGATCGAAGCAGTACCGTTCACTTTGCGGATGAGGTGCTTGTGACATGGAACTAGATCAAATAGCATTATAACTTATTATTCTTCCTGTACTATATAAAGGGGTTTCGTGACGCAGCTGATACCGACGCGTTGTTGGGCTCTGTTTGCGCAATCAGCTAACACGCGTTTGAACACGTGTCCTCAGAGACCTTCCTTTTCCGAATTCGTCTTTCAATCGCTTGAAGCTTCCAACTCACGAGGTCAGCGCTTACTCAAACTGGCTGCGGCTGCCGCGTACATATATCGAGATCTATTTCGGACTCGATCGGGGTGCAAAGAAGGTAAAGTAAAAAAACTGGAGCGAGCCAAAGCTGGGCAGTGGGGTGACACCTTGGGACAGCGTATGTAGAACGAAGCAATTTGAAAAGCAGACACGAAAGATTCTCTATGATCCTGACGACGAAATCCACGCTTGACAAATACAGTGAGTTGCAGTGTCTTTTCCGCCATGCAAATTTGACTCACTTTATTAGGACTCGTTCTTCACGCCCGTCGAGTATCTGAACGTCTGAGAGAATTTCCCGTCCGCGGTCCCGGTGACCTTGGTCTCCTCGTCAATACTAACCATCCTGGGCTTTCCGTCGGGGCCGGTGACAACTTCTGACCTCTGCGACTGCGTCTTCTCCTCAGAGTCAACACTCATCTGTTGCGGCTCGAATCCTTTGCCAGCCGGACGTGGGCGGAGAGTGACTTCCGCAACGACTGCGGAGGACGACTATGAGGATCCAGACATGAAATCCTACCCATTCACCTCCGCGGCAGCCTTGCGGACGTTGGGGACCGATGAAAGGTTGATAGCAACGAAAGGTATTGAACCCGGAATGTTCCGGTCCTGCCATTGGGTTGAGGATTAAACGCCATTGCAGCGATGCTCAGGAATTTTGGGTGGATTATAGCAAGAATCAGCTTGAAAAACCACCACTCACGTCGAAGCACCTGGGTGAGTTGTCTTCCATTGACCCAGCGCCTGATTTGATTGTCCGTCCGCGAGCAGAACGCCTATATAGTTAGGTATGTCGTTAGTCAATAATCGGCATTCGACGATAAAGGTACAAACCATTTCCTGCAGCGCAGGACTTGCCTCCTCCTTCTGATGGATATTCGTGAAGATGCGCATGCTTACAACACTCTAGAATAGCCTTTTGAATCAACGAATTTCGCCGGGATTATGACTACTTAGAGGCTAAGACAACGCGCGTCGTGTAGGTCGGCATCGAAGCAGCGAGGAGTTTTGGGGCCAGAGGTTAGGCAAGAGGAATGGATCGACATGGTCCGTAGCGATTTGGGTCTCCAGATCTAACCATCTTCTGTGAGTTCAAGTTGGAAGTCCGCGAAAGAAGCAGCCGCATCGTTGATCAGCCAGCATCGTTGATCAGCCAGGCATTGGTAGACTGAGACTATGAGATAGTCTTCATAATCCGTGTATGTCGAACAATATCCTCCTTAGTGCTGTGTAATAAACTCTGTGTTAAATAACAGACCATTTTTAACACTGTTATTAACATGTTATTAACATTTTTCACATTTGAGGGTCCAAAAGGCATGTTATTAATGTGTTAAGAAGGGGGCCTCGGCTAGCCCTCCCAGCCCCTTGGGTCCGGCTGTTAGGCTCACGAAGGTCTTCCGAGGGCTTGAAAATCCACTTTAGAGGATGGGTCAACGCACACGGGGCTCCCTGACAATTTCTAGGCAATTTTTGCCCTAGATTTTGACTAAAACTGACGAAAAAAATTGCGCAAAATGCCCTTACGTCATGTTAAAAACCCTTGTTATTTACATGCCCTTGTTAAATAACACGGGGGGTGTTTTCTTCTCACATTTTTCACACCGCCAAATTTGATTATTACACAGCACTAATCCTCCTCCTCCCCAGGCCGTCGGGCTTTGAAGTGGATCGAGCTATAACAAATTCGGTTGGAAAGGCGCCGGTCAATGACCCAAAAGACTGCTGTTCCGTCGAGGTACACGGCACTAGTGGAGACCAATCGAGAGGCCATTAAACAGATTGCCCAAAATATGAAGCTTTGGCTTCCTAAGAGCAAGACGAGCCAAAGACCAGTGAGGGGATTTCGATGCACCACGATCGTCGGAGTCGGAGTTGAGGTGGCAGCCGACGTGACGGCAGTTACTGTGACTTTTCAGTTTTCAATTCTGCGATGCCTCCACCTCTTCGAAGCTATTTCTTGGTCGCGCTTGCGCTGGCACCGGTTTTCGCTTTTCTCAGAAGACGCTCCAAGCGTTCCTCCAGTCTTCCCCGCCGGAATGAGCGTATTCTGATCATTGGCGCATCATCCGGTGTCGGCCGCACTTTAGCGCACCAATACTCGAAACTGGGCGTGAAAGGCGTCTGTGTGGTCGGTAGACGGGAGGACAAGATCGCAGAGGTCGTTACTGAGTGCAATGCGTACAAGGAACCGCACACCGAGATCATTGGTATCGCTGGAGATTTTGCTGAGGTCGACGATATGGTGAGAACAAGAAGCCAGTTGGAATCGCGTGCGTATTTCAGTCCCAATCAGTGTCGTTTCTTATAACAGATTCAATCCAGGCTGGGGTGGGATCGACACGATGATTGTGGCTGCAGGCGTGTCGTCGTTGCGTCCGCTCATGGAGATCACTGGTGTCGAGTCAGGAAACGCGGACAAAGAAGGAATCCAACGAGTCGTTGACGTCGTCGCGCGCGCAACTCGGGGAACTTTGTCGGGCCCCTCGTCGCCGCAGTCACCTTTGTGGGTTTTTCTTTCCCGAAAAAAACGACATTCATTCGAAAAATTCCAGGTCCCCCTGCTCGAGTCCGCCTCTCCTTTCCCATCAATCTTGCTTATTAACAGCGTCGCCTCCGCCCTCCCTTCGCCGACTCGCACGATCTACGCGTCTACCAAATCAGCGTCCCTGCTCCTATACCAAGCTCTTTCCATCGAGCATCCGCGCATCGCCTTCTCGCACGTCCTACCTGGCACCATTGAAGGCGACTTCCGTGCATCCGCTGTCGACGGCGGCACAGTGCGCGAGGCTGACCCGAACAAGCATGGTCTCAAACGTGATGTGGTCGCCAGCAGGTGCATCGAGGCTATCGAATATCGCGAGAAAAACGTGTTCATGCCTTGGGCGATGGGCCTTGCGCGCGTCTTGTACTGGGTGCGGCCCAGCCTTATAGAACGGTTTGCAAGCGTCAAATATAATTTTACCCCGGCGGTGGTGTAGTACGCAATTTCTACATGATAATACTACTCATCTTCCGAGTTCGGCTGTTTTTGAAGTCCCCGAGAACGCGATTTCAAGGGCCATCGGCGCAGATCGGCGCTTCCTATTGTCATATCAGATAAACTTTCATTGATACCTTTCTCGTGCATAGGCTGGACTCCCTTCGCGGATAAGTGTCGTCATTTCTCAATCCCGATGCACCCTAAGTGCATATAGCTGGCAATTTACAGCCGCAGATTTCAATGCTTTCACGGTCTTCAAGGCTTTCATTTGTGCATATATGTATGTTCCATACATGCGTTCTTAGGTACTGGGGACTCGTGTTTGTGATGGTCCCTCCATTCACACGTCTTCAATTCAAATTTCGGTATTCAGCGGTGTTGCGGCAACGTTGCACGACTTATAATTGTAACGCTGACACACATACAAACACGCTGGAAAACTCTTCTCCCCCATGGCTTTCAAGTCCCGCCTACGCCTTCTCGGCGACCTTATCCTCAGGGCTATCCATGCCATCGAGTGCCGATTGGACGATGAAGGCGTCGAGTTCCCGGGACTTGCAGACCCGTTCAACCCGACGGATAAGGCGGAGAAGGTGCTTCTGGAAAAAGGGATGCTGGCAGCGACATCCCAGATCGTCGCGGCCGCTTCGCAGCTGATTGCAACGGTGCGATCGCCTATGCAAACGATCATGGAGGACAGTCTCTTGGTAAGTCTTCGGACTCTTGACGCCGTCTCATTGTTTTTCGTCCTGCAGTTTCACCTACCGTCGTGCATGCGGGCGGCGGTTGAGAGCAATATGGTTGAAATAATCAGGGAATCCGGAGCTCAAGTATACTGCGGTTCTGTCCCCATTTTTGTGCCTTACAGAGTGTGTTTCCAGGGTATTCACGCCAGTGATATCGCCAAAATCAATGACACCGATCCTGTTAAAGCCGGTACGATTATGAATCCCAAACATTTTTGCTGTCTATTCACCTGACCTGCAGCGAGAATTCTTCGGCTCCTCGCAAACCACCACATATTTACCGAGCTTCGGCCTGATGTATTCTCCGCCAACCGACTCTCGTCCGTTCTCGATTCGGGGAAGTCGGTGACTGAATTACAACAGGAGTGCGTACCTTCTGCCCAATGAAGCGCATTATCCAACACGAGTTGCGACAGTCCCAACTGCCGACATGTTAATACCTCCGGCATCGGAGCGCTAGTCCTCATGCAGTGCGCGCGCATACCCCTCCGCTTCGCGTTCAATTAACTCTTGTGAAAGCGCCGACGAGGCATTCAAGGGTTCGGCCTACCTGACTGAGACGTTCACGGATCCCGCCACAGCGCACTCGGTCAAATCTACGGACTCGGCGTGGAACGTCGCAACCAAGACGGACGCATTTCTGTTCGACTGGTACGATCGGCCCGAGAATGAGCATAGAAAAACGCGTTTCTCGTTCGCAATGGCGTGCAGCATCAAGCTGGAGCCGCCGGAAGCAATCCTAGCTGGTGTGTCTGCGATTCGGTTTGTAGAAATTTCGATTGATCGTTTGTGTTGAAGGATTCAAATGGGCTAAACTCCCTGAGAACTCAGTTATTGTCGATGTGGGAGGCGGTGTTGGATCCACGGCACTGATAATCGCCAAGGCCGTCCCGCATGTGAGCTTGGTAGTGCAAGACAGGTTCTCTGTAATCGAGGATGCAAAGACCGTGAGTTGTTGACACGTTGTCTGAAACTGTAAACCTAACAGCGACAGTACTGGGCTACAGCAGCGCCGGACCTTCTCGAGAGCGGCCGCGTGAAGCTGGAAGGTAGTCTACAATCTATTCTGAGCCCATCGTCTTACTTTGTTCAGTCCACAATATCTTCACCACTCAACACATCGAAAACGCCGCCGTCTTTCTGCTTCGCTGGATCATACACGACTGGGCAGACCCATCCGCGGTCCAGATCTTGAGGAACCTACGCGAGGCAGCCACGCCACAGACAAAATTAGTCACCGTCGACATAATCCTGCCATGCACCTGCAACGACGCCTGCATCTCGGATCGTATCCCTGGTGCCGCGCGCCCGCCTGCGCCCGCGCCTCTGCTCGCCAATATGGGCGCTGTTAGTAATATGAAGTACTGGCTAGATTTCCAGGTCGGTGCCTGCGCTCCCTGACATCCATTCAGTTGAGTGAAGTTTTATGTTTTACTCAGATGTTTGTCCTCGGGAATTGTCAAGAGCGGACGTTGGGGCATTTCGTAGATTTGGCGGCGCAGAGCGGTTGGACGGTGGAGGAGGTTCACCACATACCAGGATCCTCCTTGGGACAGTACATTTCAGTGCCGTCGTGAAACTCGTCGATGTCGAACCGTACAGGTGTTGGTCTGTAAAGTGGCAGGGAAAGTTTGAAATGAAATAAATGCAAGCTTCTGGAAAGAATAGGGTGTACTGATATTTTTTTTTTTCGTGGCCAGAACGTAGTGCAACGTGATGGCCGGAGTGATGGTATGATAGCCGGACTCCTCTCTTTCATGCCATCTTTATCCTCAGTCCCCCAGGACATTCACTACCAGCTTCTCATCTCCCTTTCTGATTTCAAGGACCTCTTCTCCGCAATTCTCACTGCGCGCGCGCTGCACACCGCGTTCCAGACGAATCGGAGAAGGGTGTTTTCGTCTGTGGGCCGCAATTTCTTAGGAAACGTCTTCACCGACGCGCTCCTTCTCGCGCGCTGCCAGGAGAAACGCGATGGCTCAAGTGCACTGAATGTCAAGGGTCTGTCGCCCAGCACCGTCCGCCGGCTCATGAACAATGCGGAGACAATCGGCGAGCTGCAGACGGTTATGTTTGGGCTACTGAAAGACCGATCCGTCGAGTGAGTGCCAGAGCAATGGTTATATTCTGGATAGCATCCTTACTGTCTGTGAAGCGCACGAAATAAAGGGACTATGGCACAATTTGCCAACGCTCCCCCAATCGTATTGTGAGACCCATTTCGCGTCAATCCCGTGTTGGCTGACACGTTCAAAGTGCTTCGAAGACTGAATCCACGCGCTTCAAGGCCGCAGCCTACAGATTTTGCGTATTCTGCCTGTTGCAGACGTCCCAGGCGCGAAAGTGCGTCCATTACTCCCGCGTTGTTGAGCATTTACATAGCCTGTCCCAGGGCGTTCCTGGAGAGATACACCATAATCCAGGTTCTCGAGCTCTCTCACTTCGTCAGCTCCCTCTGGACCCTCGTTTCTGTCATCCGTGGCCGCTCATTGGAGACCGATCGCGATTGTGCGTTTCTCTTGTTATTCTCGATCGCATTCCATGAATAACCTGTCCATCCTTTCCAGGGAACTTCCTCTCGAACATCATGTGGACTGGCGCGCACAATGTGCTGCAGCTGTGGAAGATGAAACAGGACGCTCTTGCTGGAGCGAACAAGTGGTACTCGATGGACTTCAAAACAGCGCTGAAGGAGGCGGGCGCGTACAAAGTTTACGGCGACAGCGATGATAACGATCTTATGGGCGAGTGGTGTAGCTTGATGGACGCGTACGACTTCCCAGCCGATGCGACCGACGCGATTTTGGACAACAGACATGAGCACTGTGTTGAGCTGCTCGCAGCGAGTGCGGGCCGTCCGACGAAACCTTTCCTAGAAACTGGTGGCTCGGAGGACGACTCTGAATCGAGCCCGATAGGGACAGCGTCAGATGCAGTTCTTGGCGTTGTGAAGGAAGACTGTCTTGAGGATCCGTTTTGAGGAGTATTGTATCCAGCTTTTGTCTGAACCTGTCGAGTTGTATTTGTTCTGTAACCAAATCACGCCGTTGTATAACATGCATTACAGTAATGCTAGCGACCGTTGTTTCCTGCGGCCAATACAAGGACGTTGCAATCCAGATCTTTCGACATCAAAATTTGAGCGAGACTGCGCTAAGGTTACATGGAATCCATCCAATCGAAAACTTGTTACAACTATCGCTTGCTTGGATGTTCAGTCAAAGATATCCGTCACATAACGGCCCTTCAGAATCCTCTCGAACTTCGCCGTGGCGTCCTCCGTGTTGGCCGTGTTTGCTTGCTTGATGATTTCTATGAGACTCGCCTTGATACCTTTGGCGACAATCCCGGACCCGCAGGTGAAAAACTGAAGGAGCATAAGCCTAGCATTACGCCAGCTATCCAAGGAAGACTCACCGCGGCGTTCTGGCGGTAAGCGTCGACTATGTCCGCACTGTCCTTGAGAATTCGGCTGTTCATCTGCATTAGAACCCGCCCGATTCGAATCTAGACGCCTAAACCTACTCCTGGACGTATTTACAACCGGCAGAGTCTTCAGTGGAGCGTGAGAATGCAGGACGGACATCCACGACTCCGAGCCGAATCCACTCAGCGAGATCAGTGTTGTGGTAGAGGAAATCTTTCTCAGGCGATCGGCAGCCAAAGAAAAGCAGCATCTTCCCGACGTCACGACCCGAGGCCTTTTGAACGGCGCGCTCCTGGATGAACCCACGCATCGGTGCGATACCAGAGCCAGCGCAGAACATCACGACCGGGGTTTTGGGGTCCGAAGGTGGGTGGAATGCGGCTGCAGATGGTCGTACGGCCATCTGCACGCGATCACCGGGTCGCAAAGTTGCAAGGTAGTTGGAGGCGACACCAAGGAAACTTTCCCCATCGCCCATGGATGGAGCAGAATCCAAGACACTGACAGTGATGGTGATGTGAGCGGGATTCCAGAGTGGGGACGACGAGATGGAGTACTGCCGAACGCGCATTGCAGGCAGCATCTGAAGGAAAGAGGCCAGCGGAAGGTCGATGTCGCCGCGAGTCTCGAGTATGCGGAGAATGCTCAGACGTTTTGCCTGCACTGCTTCAGGATATGAAGTCTTAAGTTCCTCAATGTAGGCCCGCGTTGAATCCTTAGTCGCGGCCCCCGCAAGAATTCCCAGGTCGCGTGTGGTGGCGGGTTGAGATAATTCGACATACCCGGCGAGAACTTCTGACAATTTGACGGGTTTGTCCACGGGAAGAGACGTAGGGCCGACCGACGTCAAAACGACCTTGAGTGAATCAGTTCTCCGTGCAAAGCACAGAAGACGCTGCTTACCTCCTCCTCATTCGAAAGCCCAAAATGTGCAAGGACGCGATGGACGTCCCTCGCAGGATTCTGCGGCAATCTGCGAAAGACTTTCGATAAAGGTCGACAATAAACACCGAGATGGACCCACATCGCAATATAATCCCCAGCTAGTCACAAGGGTCAAGACAAGCAGGTTGGGAGATTGAGTAGCACAGTACCTTGAGCAGCCGTCCCCTCAGGAAGCTCGAATTCTAGTACAACGAAGATAAACGCAAAACGTCCATCGCCCAAGTTCACTCACCAATATGCCTTTTAATGGGGCCCCCACGAGTCAGGACCTTGTTCTCTATGATGCGACCTAACTGCGCATCTGGCTGGCGAAGAATGGATGCGCGGGTCTGTCCTGCATCCACCGTCTTCACCTCCAGGGTTGAGGCCGGAGTGGCCGAGCGAGTAGTCGCGTACTCCTACAATCCGTCGATGAGACATCACGCTTTTTGAACAGACGATAAGGTACCGTGGTCAATGTGTTCCAAAGCTTGGATGCAAACTCGTCAAACACCTGGAAGAAATCGCCTTTGCTTGCGTCTCCAGCTCCGCGAGCAAGGAGACGATTGGCGCCATTGTTTGCGAACAACTCGTCGCACAACGTCGGGATCGCCTGGTAAGTAGCGGTCCAATCCGAGTTCCCACAGCCGAATACCGCAAAACGGACGCCGCTGAGCTGGCTTCCCTCCAGCTGGTGGAGCCAGTCGACGAACAGCGCAGCATTGTCTGCAGGTTGGCCTTCGAACGAAGCGGTAATTATTATGACGGGACCATCCGTCGGTACTTTTCCCAGCGCGGAATCAAGGGTACCAATGGACGGCCGGAAGCCTGAGTGCATGTTCATAGCACTATCGAGAATAGTCGAAGAGACTTACCATAGGAAGGCGCCTCATTTGCAATTCGCTGTGCAAATGCCTCGGATGTTCCGGTATTAGACCCGTAGAAGACATAGAGCGGTTTGAGAACCGAGGTCGGGGCAGCAATGGTGGATCCCTCCTGGTAAGTAGTTCCCACCTTGAGGATGGAGGAGGGCGTTGCGTAGAACGTGGGCTTGTCTGTGCGGCGGCGCGCATGGATGTGGAAGCCCTTCGGCTTCAGGGTGAGGGTCTGCTTGATTTGGAGTGTATACGATGGATCCGCGACAGACAAATCGAATTTCTGGAACACGGTGGCAAGGACGAGACTACTGAGATCAGTGCCTGACCAGCCATAAAGAAGAAATAAGGCTTACATGACTTCTTGCCATGCAAAAGCACGTCCAATGCAGCCTCGTACGCCAAAGCCAAACTATAGTCATCTGAGCCTTCTTAAGAACAAACGCACACAATGCACATACCGGCTGCCATGCGTTTGGCGGAAGGGATTCGAATTTCCCATCTAAATGGCGCTCTGGACGAAACTCCTCCGCCTGACAGATTCATTAGGAATAACTTCGGAGAGTCCAGTGCTATCACGTACGTCTTCCCCCCAGACGAGTGGATCGCGGTGCATGTTCCAGACGTGAAGCAAGATCGTCGTGCCCGCTTTGACAAAGTACTTGCCTCCGCCCAGGGTGGTGTCTTCGATCGGCGTGACGCCGCGTTTCCCAGCCGTCGGTGTCAGGCGCAATGTCTCCCTCATCACGGCTGTGTCTCGAATTAGAAGAATATATCCAAGCTCTCTAGCATGCACAAACCGGTCAGATAGGGCAGCTTGCTAAGGTCATCGACAGTTGCGGGACGATCTCCGATGACGGTGTCGATTTCCGCGCGAACCTTTCGTAGCGCAGATGGAGTCCTCAGCAGATGGTATATCGCAAACGTCAACATTCCTGTGAATTCAGTGGTCAGCGATCACCTTGGGATCAGATGGAAACTATACCTGAGGAGGTTTCGTGCCCTATACGAATAATACGCCTCATCAAAGCTGACGGAGCATCGAATCGTACCTGCAATCAAGAACGTGATAAGCTTTGCGGTTTGTGAATACTCCTTCATTCAAATGAGACGAAAAACAGAACATACGTTGCGCGAGATAGAGTCAGAGCTCATCTTGCTGCCGGTCACTGGATCGGTCGAGTGCAACATTGTGTTGAGAAGATCCTTCTTGTCGATCGGGTTGGCTTCTCTCTCAGCAACAACTGGCAAATAACCAGGGTCAGTTGAGCCACTGATCATGAAGCGTGAACTCAAACGCACTTTGATTCGCAAGATCCTTCATTAGCTTAATGTCTTGTTGGTATTTGGCGTTCTTCCCTATAACAGCCTGAAGCACTCGCGGCCGAGAGGCACGCAGATCAGACTCTACCAGAAAATCTCCCATGGCGACGACGAATGGCACTGGTTTGTCCTGTATGCATGAAAAACATGATTGATTCAGGATCGCACAATTCAACGGATAACTCACTGAATAGAAAGAATTCATCCTAAAGGACAGAAATGATCGATTAGGATTAGGCGCATATTTCCAAGAAGTTGTTAGCGTACCTGTAGGACATGGAGCAGTACGCGATGGTATCGAAAGTAAGTCTAGCATAACGCTCATGGGTCAGTACTACCAGAATGAGATCAAACTGAGAGCGAGCCAACCGAGTAAAATCATCGGCAGGATCTAGGACTGCGTTCGGTCCGAAGCTAATTCCAATGATCATTACAAGCAGAAGAGATATATACTCGAGGAACACTTACCGTTCCCACTGGGGGACGCAACTTAGATTCCGGTCGAAAATGAGAATTTGAATCATACCTTCAGGATAAGCTGGTCGCAAATATCCCGCATTTCTTCAATCATGCCTTTGATAGCCATCGGACCAAAAGCAGGCATGAGCAGACGATCTACACCGGAATTAGAAGGGGGGGACGGGAGACATGGGCATCGCCTACGTGCAACAGCCCAGCCAGGTTCATCGTTGAACGCCTAGCTCAGGCGCCAGATCAGTCTCAGCACACCGTGGTAGAGGCAGCAAATACCGTGAATAGCCCATCGCCTGCAAGATTCCTAACCTCGAGTAGACCCGCCGCGACTTGTTTCTTGAAGCGTTTTTCATCGGAGATCTCGTTTGCTAGGGCATATGAATTGATCGAGATGATTGTGGTTCCTGGAATGCGCTCAGTTCGTTTCAGACAGTCAGGACGAGAGGCGCTATAACTGACCCAAGATGTTGAGCTGGTAAATCTCCCCGTAGGTCTTTGCCAAGAGGACGAATGAACGCAGCGGCACGTCTTTGTCCAAGGCAGTGACATTGCCGATGAATGGGATCGATGGAGGCTGAGGAATGGGGACGCTCATAGCCAGATGGTGATAAGCAGTTCATAGCTGTGAGCATATATATATGTCCATTGCCGATGAGTAGATGAGGCGTTCCCTATGTGCCCGTGTCATGGCCGGGGCAAGGCCGGGGTGGCCGTGTTATGGCCGAGAAGAAGTGATATAAATCCCAAGACTAGGCGAAGAAGGTCCTGCATGCACAAGCTTGAGACGGAATTAGAGCGCATTACCCAGCGGAGGGGGCTTTGGGAGGCTTCGAGGCCACAGGACGTTCAGCATGCATCAGACTTTTGACAATTTGATTTTGATGTTGTACAACCCCAAAAAACATCGCACCATCACCAAGAGTGACACAACCTCGGCACAACCTCACAACGTCGGAACCCTATGTGATTTCTGGCACAACCTCCCGAGTTCGACCCAGGTGAAGGGCATAATTCTGCATTTTTTCTAGTTTTTTTGGCACAACTGGGTATGTAGTTGTCTTCTTAGGTTATTTAGCTCCGTCTTGGATTGTTTTCACTGCCATCCTTCCACAGGAAGGAAGGTTATTTGGCACATTTTGAGGTTGTGAGGTTACGGCAACGTCACAACGCCAAAAAACCGCGAATCATTTTGTTAAAAGGCTGATGTGGGAAAATTGAACGGCGAGCAAAACCTATTAGATCTGCGGGTTGTGAGCACTACCACTATTTAAGAAAGTGACATACTTAGATGTTTGGAAGACAGCAAGGAGAATAGCCCGACCCAGAGAAGAGCGCGACGAGTCGCGAAGCAAGCAGTGATGCTCAGGAAGACTCGGATGGGCTGTGATGGTGGTGATCGCATCAGCACCGTGACGTAGCGTGAGTTGTCACCGCAGCGCTAGCTTTACCACCCAAAGTTGACCCAAAGCCTTCCGCCGTCGCCCATTTTTCGTTCTTGATCTACGTCCATCTCGACACCTCAAAACATCCACTCTTTCTGCACGATTCCATACCCGCTACCGACGCTTTGCGGCTTTCAACGCACCCTTTTCGCAGTGGCAATTCAATGGCCTTGGCGCCATCCGCTCTATCTCGAGGTCGCAATCAGGTTGTTATTTAACGTGATAATTCAGTATGGGACTAATTGTCGTACATATCTCTTCCTATACACCATAATTCTCTCGGAACTTTTGCGCTCGTCGCACTGCGTCGGCCACTCCCTAGTCCCCCTCATCTGCGGTTTGCTGGTACATCCCTGCGAACTGGCCTGACTACTCCCTATCGTAGAGAGAAGTCAAAAATAGCAGTAAAGTTGCCGCCCCTGCTAGTGTGGTGAGGATTATACTCAACACCTGGCCTTCACGCAACCACATGTACACGATGATCTGCGCCAGCAGAAAGAATACACCGACAAAAAAGTAAACCAGCCCTTTTCACACCCTTAGCCCAATCGTGGCTTGTGAGAAGCAGACACTCACACTGGTAGAAAATCCATCTGACATGTTTTCGAGCGCCGTACTCAGTGAGGAGTCTCAAGCTCGAGCCTGGGCGTTCCACCAAGCCTGTTCTGACATGCCTGCTCGGATTTCCCGCATCATTGAGTTCAATATCACCAAGGCGATCGATGAACAGCAAAGACGCCAGCGTCGTGATCGAGTTGAAAAGGATGGCTCCGTAGGACGCAACGGCGAGCAGAGCGGTGGCGGGACTGGACGTGCCTTGCAACGTGCTATCCAACTTCGTGATGCCCAAGACAATCGCAGACACAACAGCGAAGACCACCGTCTGTGAGAAAGCAGTGAGTACGGCACGCCTACTTGGTGTCTTGTCCGATCGATTCACCACCATCGCAGCGCTTTGTATCGTATTTATCCACGCGGTGATCTGGGATTGAACTAATTTCGGGGCCTCGTCTGTGGGCTATCATGAGCCTCCGTATCGCCAACGCATCAAACATGCTCGCACATGAGATCAACGTCAAATTGCTGCTCGGTGCAGCCTCTATGGGATTCACTGCTTGTATACTTTTTGAGAATATATGAGAAGTAGCGCGTACGGTCTCCAGTACTTCTCTGACCATCTTGGCGGCGAGAGGGAGAAGGAGACATCTGGGTATGGGATTGGGCGAAAGGAAACGAATAGGCCTACAGGGAGTCTAGGTGACTCTTATTGTGCACCCTGGCTACGGAATCTGAAACTGAGTCTTGTGGCGAAAAGTGAGGAGAGTTCATTTCCGGCGCGGTGGCTTGGCTGTGGCTGACGAGTGAGAAACATTTCGTAGCACAGCCTCACCGTGCTGCGTGTCTGGACTCCGGACCGGGCGCCTAGATTGAAAACCACGTTGCCGCCACGACTCGTTACTATGCGCACTAAGTATGGGCGCTATCCACAAAGATCCGTGTGCTCTGGGCCCTTCATTAATACGACAAAGTCGTTGCAATTCCAAGCTTGCTCTCACCCCTGATTCTGACGATGCCTGCGCTCGGTAGCACCAATCTCCGCCCCGGCATCCTAGATATTATGCGCCGCAGTGACCACGGGCTTTTCCAGTACATTATTTTGCTGGATGTCTACCGGTCAATTGAGTTCAAGCACGATGAGAAGTACTACTTTATCTTCGTCACATTCATGATTCATCCAAGACTATTGATTTGCGAAGGTCCTTGAAGGCCTTGGAAGAATCATTGCACAAAGTTCACAAGGGGAAGTGTAACGAACCGAAGAAATTGCCTCTGTACGATCTTTTAACGCCGGACGCCCAGAAGAAAGTGAGTCCATGCCAAGCACTTCCCACACTTTAAATATAAGTGTTGTGTTTTTCTCAGATTTCCATACGTTGGCCGGACAGTTATGAGAAAGATCGCAAGAGAGATGGAATCCTTAGATTAGTGGAGGCGAAATTGAAGAAGAAGAGCCATGACCAGTCCACTAGGAACGACGTGCAGGTTATCATTCGAGACCGGTATCCCTGGAAGAGCAAGGATTTGGACATCATCCTCTACGGTGAGTAACCCGACTAGAACTGAATAACTCCCTTATGAATCAATCTGCGCAGTCAACTGTTTCAGTAATCAAGACTTATATGTGATTACTTGGCTTCTTGAAAATAAGTGGTCAAGGCCGGGACAGTCTAAAAAATCTATTATGGACCCATTTATGACATTCAATCCTCGTTTCTACGCAGAAGACGACATCGAACACCTTCACCGTTCTTTTTCCCAAGAAATCCGACCAAAACAGTTCGAGACCGAAATCGGATCGCAAACGAAATTCGTCGTCTATCTCGACAGACTTGGTCCCCTCACTATTTCCTTCGCGAATGAAAAAATTCGTTTTGGAAACATATGTGAAAGATGGGATACGCATGTACTGAAAGGTAAGAAGCTCCCAGCTCAGGAAACGATGAGCCCATGAACAACGTTCGTTTCAGACGAGGAAGGGATTTTACGAAACTCAAGCACGTTGACGAAGTTCTGGGAACAGGACGCACTATTCCTTGAAGGGGAGCATCAATATACCTGGACTCAGCTATTGAAGGCGTGGTATACGCCGGATCGAAACCCATTGAAGGTGACGACGAACACGAGGTTGCTCAAACCGTTACTGGCTCCCCACGCGCAAGCGGACATTTCAGCCTCAGGAGTTGCGCAGTCCTCGACCGCTGTATCGCCGATTTCAGTGGAACTGAGGAATAGCGAGGGATCGGAACTTCAGGTGAGATTTGGCTTGGCATCTGAGCAACCTTGGAATTTTAACCAAATGCTTCACTGAGGACGATTCATCCTCCCTCTCCCTCTCAACGAACAGCAAGGAGCATCCGAGAAATGGCATCCCTTTTCCTAGGTGTGTAGCGGCTTTTCATCCACCCTCCATTTCTCCTGATTTTTACGTAGAAAATGGTACTCAGAGACGTTCAATTCGGGGTTTCTCGAATCTGAAATAAAGGGGCCTCTGAGCGGGATCATCTCAGACGTCCTCAGAGTCCTAGCTGACTCGGAGGGGCGTTTAATACCGAGCGAAGTGCAGGTAAAGCTGAATGGCGAAACAGACGACTTGAAGAAGGTCGACAAATTATTCCATTGGCTGGACAAGCAGCCTGACCAGCGCAGCACTGTGATTGTCGGGCTTTTACAGAAAGCTATACGTCGAGCGGACGAACACACGGCCGGATGGATGCTGAGGGGTCCGGAACTGGATTCCCAACCACAGACGAGCGGTGTGGTGTCACCCAGCGGCTCAGAAACAAGCTCGGCTGCCGAAGAAACAAGGCGTTCATCAGCTCTGGGATCTGCTGCAGGCGAAATGCATACCAGGAAACAACGATGCCGCCACAGGTCGCCTTCTCACCGAATCACGACAAGGACCCCACCTCACAGAGGAAACAAAATGATCCATCTCACAAGGTCCAGCTTCCATCCACTAGTCAAACGGCGCCACCAACCGCTGTACCACCGGGAGAGCATGCAGTCGAGATGGATCGTGGGAACACGATACACCCCGCAGCTCACCATGGAACAGGTTCAGTGGATATTGTAAAGTCGAACATGCCCGCAACAACTCGTTTGACGAGACCTCCATCCACGGGTACGACGGCGCCACCGACCGCAACCCCTCAGGGCGAACCGCATGCACCGCTAGGAAATCGCGGGGAATCGAACATGCTCGCAACAACTCCTGCAACGAGACCTCCTTCCGCGGGTTCGATGGCGCAACCGACCGCTACTTCTCAGTCGGACCGCATGAAATGAAGATAAATCACGACGAAAAGACAAACGCCGCAGTTCAACGGGGAAAAAGTTCAGTCGAACTCAAAAACTCGAACATACTTGCAACAACTCATTCGATGAGACCCCCATCTTCGGAGTCCACGGCACCGACCGCTGTAACTAAAGGGGAGCCGCACGCAATGAAGATCAATCGCGACGAAAAGACGGACGCCGCAGTGCGACGGCCCGAGGGTAAGAGTGCGGCGGAACTCAAGAACTCGAACCTGCTCGCAACACCTTCAGCGGCAAACTCGACCCAACTGCCGACATCGGGGCTCGGGGGTGTACCGAGTGTCCCGATGCCAGCACCCGTAGCTCAAGGGTGGTGGGGATGGGGAACCATGAAAGTAAAACAGACGGTCAAGTATGCAGTAGGCGTAGATATTTGGTAGCAGAATTTTGTGCGCTACGCAAATATATCCGTGCGTCATTCTCTACTTTTCATGTCGTGCACCTGTGCGAAATGACGTGTTTCGGGCAGCAACTTTCGGCGGAAGCACCATATAGTTTTTAATTCGGAACGTACGGCACACTCTGCCGGATGCACGGTAAGTTTGATGGGTATGTGCCGTGATCCTGCGGAAACACGGCATATTCCTGATATCATGATGGGGTGGGCCTTGCCGGGTCGGCTCGATGCGGCATGGCTCACAATGTAAGGCGTACAAGGCGCATGCACTGAAAGAAAATAAGATAATAGACGCTCAACAACTTATAAATATCCTTCAGATTGAAACAGATATATTCTAGTAGCACAAGGTTACTGTAAGATCCTGCGGTTAGGATAGACCCCACCGAGATCATGCGTAGTCTTCCTCCTCCCTGTCCGCCTCAAACTTTAGTTTGTCGTTAAGCAAATGTCGCAACGGCTCGTGCCTATGAACCGCTCGCTGGAACGACCGAATGAAGGCCGCATCTCTTGACCTCATGTTCAGTGCGCGAAACAAAATTGTCACCCTCTTTAGCTCGTCCTCCTGGTGCAGTAGCTGCACACGGGCGGTACCTGCGAGGAGCCTTGCACTCTCTAAATCCGCCACAATATCGGAAATTACATCCACAATTTCGGCTTTCAACTCAGACTCGGAGAACGTCGCCTTAAACGTGCTGGAGAACCATCTGTAACTATTTAAATGCGTATGAGAACGAAATGGATGCCAAATGAAAGTGGAAAACAAACTTGGATTTGAAGAGTACCTCGCTAAGCTGGAGACTCTCCTGCAGTACTGTGGTTTCTTCCGGCGTGCGCACGACCTCGGGAATTTCCTGTGCCGCGGTGTCAAGCAAGTCACAATGTAATTCGGCATTTTCTCACCTGGAGCTCCTTATACGCAGCTCTTGTTGTTGGTTGGATCTTCGACAGCCCGTACGCCGAAGCGAACTGAGACAAGCCAATTGCGGTGGTGGTGATCTGCATGGAAACCTTGCGAAATTCCTGCTGCGTCGCCTCCATGTCAGCTTTCCGTGCCTCTTCCGCTGCACGTTGTGCCTCCAAGACGTCAACATCTGAAGCTACCTTTAAATTAGGTAGTAAACAGATGAGTACTCCACAATTAATTAAGCGCTCACGCTGAACAACTCAAACTGTTCCCTTAACTGACTGCGATAGCCCTGCAAGCGGTCCGCGATCGTTTGACGATTGAAATATTGAACGAGTGGGTGCCTCTTAGCTGACTGCTTCACATATGCGTGAATGTCGTTGATCACACTTGGTAAGTAGAGTCAGATTAACTGCCCGACACGTATATGGCGCGGAAATATCTCACTGGCAGAAATTCTCTGTCCCTCTCGATTCGGCGGGCTTGTGCCGCTTAAGTTGCTCCGAGAGCTGCTGGGAGTACGCTCCGATAGCTTGGATCTCGTTTTTGTTGGACTTGAACTAGTGCAAAAGGTCGGCACAAGGATGATGGATAATTACAGCGAATCTCACCAGCGCGATGCTCTCGTCAATGTATGACACCAGGCTGAGGGCCGCCTGGAGCGGTGGGAACGCGCCGGAGGCAGCCTGCGCAGCCCGTATTACGTCTCCAGTTGCGGACATGGGAGCGATTCAATAGTACAGTAGTTACAGCGGCGGAGTTGTACCGTTTATATGCTTCAACAATATACACAACGCTGTCCGTCTAGATGGTAGGATACGTCCAGATGAGGATTTTACATTTTCAGCCCCAAAAATAGCATAGGTGAGATTAAAGTGCGCACGCACACCATGAGGAGGAGCTGACGGATGGCCTAGGAACAGCGCGAAATCACAATGAGTGCATCCACTACGAGAAACGTTGTCATATGATCATTGGGTATCTGCGACAATCATAGACCTTGAAGGCCGGAATGGAAGCTTCTGTTCTATTAATTTCTGCACCAGATAATGAACGTCATATGCACGCTGCAAAAAATGCCGAAACACAGCCTCAAACTACTTCTCTTTTCAGCGGATTCGCAACGAAATGCAGCATTCTTTTAGAGAAGTCAGGAAATAATACATTTTTAGGGAAGTACATTTAGCTGAAGAATAGAGATCGTCGCAAATTTCTGACTTCATCTCGATGCTGAAGAACTTAGGGCTGAAGTCGGGAAGAAAGTTTGCCAATTCTCCGATTTAACTCTAAATCTGTCCGTCGGGGACAAACACAACATGCTCGTGCCTCGTTTTGAACAATTACGAGAGTGCGCACGAAATGCGGAAACTTTCCAAAGATGAGAAACATGAGATATCATAAACGAAGGTTCTCAACCAGTCAACTGCCAGTAATTATTCAATGAGCGCGATATCGATCAAATTTACATGGGTTTTTCCGCTACACCTGCCATAACTGTGGGAGAATTATAATAATTGGCGCTGCTACCACGTTTCTTCCTTTGCTCACAATACGCGCTAATGCCAAAAGCAAGTACGCCCGAAGGAATTCTCTTTGTTTTCGTCTCGACATTCGCGACTCGCCTTGGATATAGTGCATTGCGCGCGTCGTAAGCCAATTGTCTGATGCCTCGGGTGCTTTTGATTAAAAGAACTGGCTGGCTGTCTGGTTTGAATTAAGTCAATCAAGGGGTATCGAATGTCCCATCGGAGGTTTCGTTGACTATTCTTCGTGTTTTATGGACCTAAGACTGAAAAGGGTAAGAATGAATTTACTGCTAGCAAGATGACTCGAGGCAAAAAAAAAACGAACTGAAACTCACGTGGATATCGTTGAAATACTCGGTCTCGTGACACGTTCGAAAATTTTCTGTTCAATTTGGCCCTGTGACGCATGTTATAGGACTTGAGTGAGACTCTATAGTGTCCTGTTGGGATTTGTCAAATGTAAGCAACTGTGGGCCTGCGGCCGCGGTACGTTGAACCACTTACGCGAGATGCCCACGCGGAGAAACCCGTTGTTCGGATCAGATGTCCCCCGATTAGGCAAGTGCATTATTGTGGTCTGATTGGCAGTGTTACCAACACTCTTGCGTCATGCGTGCATTGCACACGTCTCTCGTCTCCGAGTCTATGCAACAGTCAGCCACCCACCCTCACCAGGTTAGCGGGAAGCCTAGCGAGCAGACATGACCGTTTCCCGAACCTCACTGTCTACCAGCTCAGCGCCTGCTCATCAAGGTGGCGTACCTGTGGGCCAGATGTCTGCTTCAGGGCCTGTGGCTGAACGACATGGGATCTCGATGCGCAAGCGTGCATTTGAATCTTAAAAATAGACTTTATTGATGTCCTTCGCCATTGGCCGCAGCGGCAAGAGCAGATGACAAGAGGATCACAGCAACGACTGCGGACGCGGGACCTTTGCTGTCTCGCAGCGCATATTTTCTGGTGTGCTCTCCCTCTTTTGTTTCTTGTCGAATTGGGTCTTCGCACGGGCACCAGCGCGAGGTAGAGATCTGAGTGCATCGTACACGACGGCGGTGAGCGATGCAGAAACCAATTCTTTTTGATGCTCTCTAACGAACGGTTTTTCCGGGCCGGAACAACGGACCCTGTCCATATATCCTTGTCAGTCGCCCATCGGCGTCTAACCGATTCATAACGCCCAATGTCTGTCACTTTGCGGTGGATGCCGTGTCGCAACAGGGAAGATCTATCGCGCGACACAAGCGCTGAAGTTCAATCCCTTTGCCCGCTGGAACACACGTTGTTGTATGAGAGCTTGCGATTGGAAGGCCTACGATATAAGGCGCTGCGGAGCTTTCATCTAGGCGACTAATTTCTGCCCACCATGTCGACTCTGTCTCTTTTCAAGGAACTCACTTGGTTGAAAGATCCTAAGTACCCCGTCACCGAGATACTCACCCAGCTCATCACGCTCATTGGCCACGATGTCTGTCTCACCAAACGCAACCATTATTCCGTGTACTTGGCCTTGTCTCAAGCGCGGGATGTCTGCAACAACATCAACGATCTCATTGGCAAAGCCAAGCTCTGGACGGAGGTCGAAACATACATGAAGATGATATTGGGGATCGAGCAGTGTGTATTCATATTAACTCGCAATTAGCTCGGATCCACCTAAATCATTCAGGATCTTGTTAGATTTCTCCGCGCTTGCTGAAAAAGAATCCGTGGAGTCGAGATTCCCGGGAAAACCGACTGTACAGGAAGACATCGCATTCATCAACACCTGGCGCGTCAACCGCGAGACGCTCGCTCAAATATTTCGGGACTTGTACAAATCCGAATATTTTGGGGTACGTTCGCAAAAAGTTCGTGTGCTCCTATCGTTCATATCAGTTTCAGGCGACTGCAGTGGCTCAAGCTAAGAACGTCGGGGCCATCCACAAGCAAGACGACCTCGGACTGCTTAAAGCGATTAACCTGCGCCTTCAGACGACGGCATCGGCAAAGTCAAACCCAAACTTGGCCGCGATTATCTCGAAATTCGGTAACATCGAGAACACATCCACCGATGCGCCCGACGTAAGTGCGCTACGCTTATCTTGTTCAATCATCTGTTCAATTGATATTTATTCATCAGCACATCTTCGTCTATTCCATTCACTTTGCCATGGCTATCGATATATTAGTCAGCGGACGACACCCTAAATTAACGGCTCGCCTACAGGATAGCAGCTTGTGGGCGCTGGCTCAGAGGTATGTCTCCACTCAAGCACACGGCCTTCAGTAATACCTAATTGTTGACCCAGAGGAGTGGATCTTCTCGCTCAAACCACCACTCCCAAAACAACACTGGAGACGGCATGGACAGATTTTTGTACCAGTTTGGTATGTTACAGCAATTATTCCGTTCCTCACAGATATTAACATCATGTTAGAATGGTGGGGCCACGGGGAACACCCTGGTCACTCCGGCCGCGGTGACCATGCCGGACGCCTACAATCATATACGCACGCTTCTTGCGCAGATCAAACGGCCGTATCGCTCGCAAAGCACTCAGCTAGTGTCCGGTTGCGAGCAGCTGGCAACCAAGTTCAACGAGAAGGCGAAGACCACTGAGACGTACAATGCACTCAAGACGTGTGTATCCGGTGCTGTTGATCCATAACGCTGAGCTAATATCCCTCTAGCGCACTGGAGGACACCAAGAAAGCCCTCGAAGCCGCCAAGACCGTCACGTACGATCCGGCGCAAAACTTCAACTTCGCGTCCAATTCGGCCGGAAGTTCTTTCACGACGGCTGAGAAGTCAGTCAAAGACTGCTTCAAGGCATACCAGGTGCATTCAGTTCCCCCACTCACCGCGATCGCATTCATCTCAGAAAATACAGATGCCGGACCAAACCTTCGATAACGAAATGACCAAATCTCGAACATCGGACAACAAACGCGTCAGCGACCTATACGCCCGGTTCACACAGACAAAGGTGCGCTCTGATCTAATCGCCCTGAATCATACTCATGGCGTTTCCCCGTATATTGCAGGCGGAATTTTCGAAGACGGTAACAGTAATTGTGACTATGAAGAAGTCTCAGCATAAACACACATGTACGCATGCCGCGTCGAATACCCAGATACTACCTAACCATACTCACAGACAT
The DNA here is from genome assembly GCA_029281435.1 of Mycena haematopus. Classification (NCBI taxonomy): domain Eukaryota; kingdom Fungi; phylum Basidiomycota; class Agaricomycetes; order Agaricales; family Mycenaceae; genus Mycena; species Mycena haematopus. Next base: position 1,031 of record JARJCV010000152.1, on the reverse strand, counting down.
CGTGGAGCCGGAGTCCACGTTGAGTTTGATTATGTGGAAGGAAGCTTCAGCGGAGGCGGACGCCAACAAGCGAAATACATTCTTCAACAAGGCCTACTTCCAGGGAAGTAACGGTTCGACGCTTGGCTTGGACATTATTGTAAAGACTCTGCCCGATGATAGCTCTGGGAAGAAGAGCTTGACTCTCGTCACGTAGCATACTTACAGTAGGGTGCTTCATATCTTGAATATATCTTTGCGCGATATTTTGTTTGTTGGCTCTGAGCGAACCGCAAGGTGAATTGGTGCAAGGGCCAAAATGCGACATCGAGAGGTCGCCCTTGGCGCTTCCGGTTTACCCCTGAGTCAGACGGTACTGTATCGTTTCGACCAAAGGTTCACGGGGTGTCACCCGTCACCTCAATTGTTCACTGAACAAATAGTTCATTCCTCGGCAATCATGTCAAAATTGCCTTATATAGAAGTCCGGCGAATGCCGGACCAAAATTTTTTGACATATTTTGAAAAATTGAAAAGTCACTGTCACAGGTACCAAAATTGTTCAGTTCACAGGTCTCTGTCACCCGTCACCTGAACCTTTGGTCGAAACGATACAGTATGTACGTCCATCACATCAGCGAACCCCTGAATGCTCGGCAGGCGAGAACTGACTTTACTTCGGTCAATCCGAGGTTGAAGTTGAAGGCTACAATATCAGCAGTCCGCCACGAGAAAAGCAAATCCAATCCCATAGACAGAACAAGATAAATATATACGATCACACTCCTGAGTGTCAACCCTACACATTAATAATTTAAAACGAGTGATTGAAGTGCACAGCTTCATGCAGGTTACTCACCTACCATCATGTCGACAGCCCAGGACCAAGTCATAGCCATTGTCGAGCTCCTCGAGCTCATCCTCGCTCAGTTACCTATGAGAGATCTACTAGTCTCTGCACCTCTTGTCAGTAAGACCTGGCAGGCCACCACGCGCACCCCGGCTCTTCAGCGCACCCTCTTCTTCCTGCCCAACCCTTCGTCTGAACCTGT